>MU602693.1:74375-86995 GCA_025201865.1 Ramicandelaber brevisporus | reverse complement strand
CAGCGGAATGTGAAGCGGAGTGCCGTCCCACGACTCTCTCAGATACTGGCCAGATGCATCGCCAGCCCACTGGAACACATGGTCGAGGCTGCTGTCGAGTCCGTTCTGCGAGCCTGCCGCGGCCAGATACTCGTATCGGCTGGTGACTGCCGCCGAGGAGAGTGCAAGCAGCTGGGGAATGTCGCCAAACTGGCGGGCAACCAGTGCTCGCAGCGCTGCCGACACTGCCGAGCTCTCCAGCTGAGAATGCATTGCTGCCGCTGGAGCGGACGCGGCGACAGCAGGCACAGTCTTCATTGCTGCTACCGTTGCTGCTGTTATTGCTGCTGTTGGCGCTGTTGGTGCGGTTGGCGCTGTGGCTGGTGGAGTCATCGCGGCGCACAACTAATAAAACAACTCGAAAGTGGCTGTGTTCAATTAATGGTGAGAGGCACGCAGAACGAGAGAATGAGTTGGCAGTTCGCTTGGAAAGACGTTGAGTATGCACACGCGAGTTGGAGAGACAGAGCCAGCGCAGACAAGCGCACTCCACGGCAAGGAGAAGCACCTTGCAGCGATAGTGGCTGAGTTTCGAGCTGCGACCGGCCGAGTGTGGGAACGCTTTTGAGCCGAAGTGTCACGAGATAAGACGCTGGTGTCGCTGACTGGCACCACGTGGTTGCACTGCACATTGGAACACGCGATAGGCTGTCCAGCGAGAGCAGCGTCAACGGAGACATCGATTGATGTAATCTATTGTAATGAGTAAAAAGTAAAAAGTAAAAGCCAATTCAAGGTATGCTAAAGAGCAGAACTGAGCGAGAAGAAGCGAATATGTGTTGTGCAAAGTTAGTCAAGGTTGAAGGCATGGCACTCTTCTGGCATCGAGTCGGTCTCAACGTGAGTTCCGCCACCCCATGGCGTCTCACCACGCAGAACGGCACCCTTGCCGAGACCACGCTTGGCGAAACCAGCCCAAATCAGACATTGATTCTGGCCACCGGTGCGCTGGCGGTCAGCCAAGAGAATGGCGTCACGAGCAGCAACGAAGGATGGACGACATGGCTGCAGTTTCATACCATCAATGACCAGCTGGAGAGCAAGCGTGTTGCCATGGCTGATGTCGGCAGAGCGCACGTCAGTAGTGAATCCGTGCTTGTCAACCAGGTTCCAGAAGACTTCGTACAGCATTTCGGCCCAGACCTCTCCAATGGCGTGAACACCCCAGTAGGATGGGTTGTCGAGAACCTTGTAACTGTGTGGGTTCTTGCCTTTGCTGGTTGAGTATGGGTAGCGGCGGATGCCGTGGCCACCATTGGAGTAGCTGCCCATCTCAAAGTCGGTATTGCGGTTCATTTGTGGCGTGACGCGCAGAACAGTAGCGAAGAAGTCACCCCAGCCTTCGCCCATACCACCGGCCTCGCCCCATCCAAGACAGCCAGAGTTGGCAGGACCACCCGTCAGACGAGTTGAGATACCATGGGCGTACTCGTGCATGATGATACCACCCTCCAAGTCGCCATCGCGGAATGGCTGAGTCTGGCTCCATACATACATGCGCATCTTACCGTGCTGGCCATCTGGCGGCGTTGCAAAGTTGGCGTTCGAGTAGCCGCTTCCATCTTGAGCATTGGCAATCACACCATCATTCTCTTGACCGCCGCGACCAAAGTTGTTCTCCTGGAAGTTGCCCGATTGCTCATTGAATCCATACTTGTAGAACAGATCATGGATGGCATTGTTCCAGTAGAACAAGTTGGTAATGGCAGCGTCGGCGTACTCGCGAGGCTCCTGGCCCAAGTCCACCTTGAAGTCAAAGACGAGGTCCTTGCCGCCATCAGAGCGATAGTTGTTCTCCCAGTCGTACATGCCAGCCCAGTTCTCTTGAGCGTACACATTGTTGCCTTGGGTCTTGGTGCTGCTGGCGCGGCCGGTGTTGTGCCAGCCGAGAGGTGATGCATCGTGATCGGCCGGGTCAACCACATATTGACGCTCACCATCGTGCGGGTCATTTGTGCCCAAAGGATAAACGTGGTAAATGGCATCAGAGACCCAATCAATCAATTGCAAGACGTGGCCGGTCTGACCGTCCACCAGGGCATGATACCAGTGGTCGTCTTGCTCCACGCGCAAGTCCCAAGCCTGGCGCAGCTCACCTTTATCTGTGTGGATAAAGGCAGGGAATACCGGGACTGGCTTATTGCCCGTGGTGATGCCAGTGTTGAGCAGAGTGAATTGCGGAGCGCCAGATTGGTGCAATGTAGCAGATGACTCAACCTCCACCGACTGCTTGGAAGGAATGTGTGGCTCTTGCAAGTGCTTGGCGAGTGAAATCAATGCATCTTCAGGGTCCATCATTGACTCTGGATACTCATTGCTGTCAACTTCGCCAAACAGGTTGCGAGAGACAAAGGACTTGACACCACGAATCAAGCCGCGAGGTGACATGCGGCGGTGACTTGATTGACCTCCGCCGCCACTAATGGCATCAGCCGCATCGGACACAAATGTTGATCCGTACGAAATAACCTTGCCATTCTTGTCCACGTTAATGTTCATGTCGGCATTGGCAATCTCCAGTCCATTCACAAGCTGGCGCAAGTAGATGTGAGTGACTCCAATGTCCTCAGTAGTGTGGGAAGAGGAGACGTAGTACTTGGCGCCAGGAGAGATGGACTCGACAAGCTGGGCCGCAGCATGCATTGGATCGGCCTTGTGGGCATTGGAGCGAGAATGACGATGGTGTATACGTTTATTGGAGGAAGTTGATGGAGAGTGTTTGCCAGCGGCAGTGATGGCTACAGTGCGGTGTGGGAGAGATGGTCCAAACGGACGTGAGCGAGGGCGTGGTGCATTGTTCGCATTAACAGGTACTGGTGCAAATGAAAGAGCGAGCACTGCTGATGCGACAGCGGCTCCAAGGATTGATACTCGCACCATTAGTACAGAAGGTATACAAAGGAGGATATAACAAGTGTAAAGTGTATAATATGGGAGGAGGAGTTGAGGATTACAATGACAGCAGTAGAGAGAGTGCGTGTGAGTGAGTGAATGAATGAATGAGCAAGTGAGCAAGAGAGAAAGTCTGGAAGTGTGCAACTTGAAGGATGCTAGCTGCAATCGGTTGCGTGTTCGAGCTGTATCGAAGTGAGAGGGCTGTTTATAAAAGACTCAACTAAAAATAAGAAAGGAGAAAAGAGGAAGTCGCCGAGTCCTGTGGGTACTGTATTGCACTACACTGTCCTGTTGATAGTGCAGGTCATGAAGAACGAGCGCTCAGAACAAACAAGGATGGCGGAGTCTATCGACGAAAGGGCTGCGGATGTCACCTCGGATGGGGCCACTGCCAATGCAGGTCACTTGTTGCTGGTTTATTATTTTTTCATGAAGGTTTATCGCCAATATTGCGCAGACATCCCCTATCGATCCGCATCGAAGCTCGTACTTTATCCATACGCATACAACTGTTGGATGCGTAGGTCAGTAGCCAGACTCCAGCTGACTAAAAGCCTCCAATAAAGATGATGTTGACTACCACGCGACAAGACTGGGAGAGACAGAAAAAGACAGAGGAATACAGAGATGGCAATAGACGAGACTGAGTCGGACTCACTATCACACACACATACACATACACAAACCAACAGTCATGAAGTCACGTGATGCCACGTTTTTCTTTCTTTCTTTCAAAGCTGCTACTGAGGCTGCGGGCTATCACCTCATAGAAAAAAACAAAAACAACAACAACAACAACAACAACAACAAAATTAGACACCATGCGCTTGTTGTCCGGAACGTCTTTATTGAGTATATTGGATTTTTATGACATTAAAGATGATGTAAATATGGTCTTAGACAATGTAGCTCATTGTTGCCTTGTGGAGTTTCTGCGGGACGCCAGCGGCGATCAAATGACGCTTCATCACAAACTGGTCCGTCACCTCACCGTACTCAATCTGCGACTGCACATAGAAATCAATCAGCGTCTTTGTCTCCCGAGCATTCAGCCGTGGCACTTCAATGACGCGCATTTTCTTTTCTGCCACATTGCTGGAAGCATAGGTGTAGAGCTCATTGGTAAAGAAGCGCATATTGCGGCGCGAGCCAGCGCTCACTACCAAACTTGGCTTATCGGATGAGCCCAGCGAGCGATCGCCCAGGACGAATGGGGCCAGAGTTTGGTGCATGCGAGTTTGAGAGGCTGCAATTGGGTTGCTCTCGGCGTCAAAGATCTCCAGCTTGGAGGCAAACAGGGCATCAACCTCGTCAATGGCAATCAGAGTGCTCAGCTTGGACTCGGGGAGGGAGAGCTCGGCCAAAAGGCCATCGAGGACATTGTGGGCGTCGGCTGGAGTCTCGGCACCGTGCTTAACAAAGTCCAGCAGCGATACGGACTGGGCCTTGACAATCTTGCCTGGAGCGAGAGTGACGTCCTTGGAGAGCTTGGTCTCTGCTAAGGCATCCTGGTCGCTGAGGCTGAGGCAGGTGCGCAGCATGGTGGCGGCGGCAGATGGAGTGTGATAAACAGTGGCATTTGATGCGTCTTGCACGCGCTCGTATGGGGTGGTGCCGTCGAACCAGCGAGTCGTTTGTGGCGCATAGAGAATGACCGATCCAGGAACCGACATGGCTGCTGCAACCGTCTGAAGCAGGAGAGCCGACTTGCCAATACCCTGCAATCCGTCGAGGAGAATGGCCCTTCTGCTGTCCTTTGCCTCTGGCGCTTGAGTCGCAAGCTTTGCCAGCTCAACTGACTGGCCGCGGACAAGCAGACCGCTGGAATGAGTCGCCGAAAAGTACTGCTGCACAGACGGTGGGAGCAGCTTGGCTGCTGGCTGCAGAGCCGAAACCAGCTCGGGTGCCAGTGCCATTATCTGGCCAGCGCCTTCTCCAATCTCGGCGCCAGCTGCGGCGGCAAACACTGGCAGGTTGTGAGCTGGTGGCCGGGCCATATACTCGGAGGGAATGTCGATCGGCTTGCTGCCTGGCTCTGCATTGCCTGCACCGTAGCCGCTGCTTCCGCCCTTGGTGGCACGCTTGAAGCTGGCCGTCTTTGTCCGAGCTGCCTTCATGGCGTCAAGCTTTGCCTTGTTGGAGGCAGACGCGTACGTGCGCACCGCTGTAGTCGTTGTGCTGGCAACTCTTGGCTGCTGCTGCTGCAGGCTGAGTGACCGCAGGCCAACTGTTGCAACTCGTTTGATCAGCGTCATGTCGATCAGCGTGTGTGTGCTTTTCTGTTTTTTTTTCTGTGTGTTTTTTTTTCTACCAGAAATAATTTTGAGGGGTGAAAAACGGCACAGATGAGACTTTGACTGCATTTGACATTCTCCATCATCTGGTGAAAGTTGTGATGAAGATGAAGATGATGATAATGATGAAGATGAAGAGTAAATGTGTAACTAATATGGGCAAATCCCTCTGGAACTGATGCAGGAATAACAGTGATCACTTCCACCAGCCAAGTTTAACAAGCGCAAGTATATTGTACAATATCAACAATGGATACACGAGTAGAGTAGTAGCAATGATGGTTGATAGTACGCGTTAACGAGAGCAGAGAGCTCAGAAGTCACTCGGAATCATCAAGATCAGGATCAGTGAAGTTCACGGCATTACTCTAGAAATCACACTTGCAAATTGAATGTCAGCTTTAAATCTTCTTGAAATGAACTCTTTCAATGGTGTCATTTGAAGCGTATACAGAGCCAATCGCAAATGAACATGTCGCCACATGATGAAGTACAGACGGAGGTTTACCCTCTTGACTTCTCTCCAAACGGCCGAAGCGGACTTTATGGATATGGGCCGATGTTCATCTGGGCTGCCTACTTCGTGACCTGACATGTGTTTCTTGTTTTTTTCTGGCTTCTTCAGATGCTTTCCCACAGGTGTTGCTGCTGTTGCCACATGATCGTAGAGAAGAAAGTCCTTAGCTCGGCCGCTTAAGCGCCGAAGCTCCGTGTCAAGTGTCGTTAGCTTACAGCGACAGGAACTAACGTGTGTGTGTGTGTGTATTTTTTCTCTACTTTAAGCTCCGTGGTCATTATAAAAAGGGAGATCACAGCCGATGCCATCTTCTCTGCCGCCGCCGCCGCCGCCGCCGTTGCTGTGGTCGCAATACATACTCACCAGTCGCGTGTTGTTCCCACGATATTTCTTTTGCTTTTGCCTTTTCTTTTTCTTTTTTTTGTTGCAAACCTCCGTTCCTCACAAAACGACCTCTACTGTTTTCTTTCCCAACCAAGCGAGATGTCGACCACTGTTCTGTGCCGTCTTCTGCTGTCACGCGGTTCATTGCCCGCGGTCTCCCGTACCATTCCAAACATCCGTGGTGTTTCTGCGAGTGGCGTTGTTGCCCGCAGAGGGCTGTCGACTGTCAACTCTCCGGTCGACCCACTGACTGGTCTGGCCGATGAGCAGCGTGAACTCTACCGTGTCGCTCGTGACTTTGCCGACAAGGAGATGCGTCCCCACATGCTGGAGTGGGACGCCGCCGAGCACTTCCCGACCGATGTCCTGGTCAAGGCTGGCACTCTTGGCTTCGGTGGCTTGTATGTGCGTGACGATATTGGTGGCTCTGCGCTGTCTCGCCTGGATTCGTCGATTATCATTGAGGCGCTGGCCACTGGATGCGTCTCGACCACCGCGTACATCAGCATCCACAACATGGCTGCCTGGATGATTGACGAGTTTGGTACCGAGGAGCAGCGCAACAAGTATCTGCCCGACCTGCTCACCATGGAGAAGCTCGCCTCGTACTGTCTGACCGAGCCAAGCGCCGGCAGTGATGCAGGCAACCTGGCCACCACTGCCAAGCTGAGCGACGATGGCAAGCACTACATCCTGAACGGCTCCAAGGCATTCATCTCTGGCGGTGGCAACTCTGATGTCTACGTACTGATGGCGCGCACTGGCGGTCCAGGTGCCAAGGGTGTTTCCTGCTTCATCATCGAGAAGGGCTCGCCGGGTCTTGACTTTGGCGGCAAGGAGTCCAAGATGGGCTGGAACTCGCAGCCAACTCGTGCCGTCATCATGGACAACTGCATTGTCCCGAAGGAGAATCTGCTGGGCGGCGAGGGCAACGGCTTCAAGATTGCCATGAAGGGTCTCGATGGCGGTCGCATCAACATTGCTTCGAGCAGTCTGGGTGCCGCTCAGGCTGCCACCGAAGCCTCGATGGAATACACATCCGTGCGCGAGCAATTCAACCAGCCCATCAATGCATTCCAGCACACCCAGTTCAAGCTGGCTGACATGGCCATTGGCCTGACAAGCTCTCGGTTGATTGTGCGACACGCCGCTGCCCTGCTGGACGGATTGAACGGCCGCGGCCAGTTTGCTGACCAGTCTCCAGTTCCAGGGTTGGTTACTTCGGCGTGCGCCATGGCCAAGGTGCATGCTACCGACAGCTGCTTCAAGATTTGCGATGATGCCATCCAGCTGCACGGCGGCTACGGCTACCTCAAGTCCAACGTCCAGCAATACTTCCGCGATGCCCGAGTCCACCAGATTCTGGAAGGCACGAACGAGATTATGCGCGTCATTGTGTCCCGCGAGCTGCTCAAGGCGTCCAACGCTTAATACTCTCATTTAAGCATATTACTAACTTTACTTTTTTACTTATATAAAAGAAAAGGAAGAAAGTAAAAACAAACTAACTAACTAACTAACTAATAAAAAGCTTATAACTTACTTAGTTGAGGTGGTTGACGCAGTAGCAATGTCCTGAGTGGCAGCGAGGATACCACCTGGCGTCATCACAGCAATACCAGCTGGCGCACCGTTCTCGCTCTGACCAGGCACTGCAGAAGCAACAGCAGCAGGATTCTGACCGGTGGCCATGTGATCAAGCAGCTTCTGCTCTTCGATCAAGGTAATGTGGCGGTAGAGCAGGCGAATGCTCGGCACGTTGGTCTTCTGCGGATCATTGCCAGCGGGACCGGGCAGCGCGTAGTCCTTACCCAGCCAGTGCTCCTTGATGCAGCGCTCCCAGCCAGACTGGCGAACAGAGTTGCGCGAAATCTCGCACATGTCGGTCGATGACAGCTTCCAAATCTGAGCAGCCACAGAGTATTCTTCGATGAGTGGTTCCTTGGTGAAGTGGAACTGAAGTGGATCATCGGTCGACAGCGAAACATTGAGACCACGCTGGAAGTAAGTCATGAATGGGTTGCGCTCATAGTTGAGGAACAGCGCATTGTTGGACAGCGGGCTCATCGCGATGCCAATCTGCTCGAGATAGAACAGATACTGGAGAGCAGGCACTTTGCGGAGGAGAATGCCGTGGGAGATACCCTGCGAGAGCAAGAAGGCGGCAGACAAGTGCTCGGTGTCGCCAGCCTCGCCGGAGTGTGGACGCAAGACAAAGGTGTTGAAGCCACGAGCCTGGCGCCAATGGTTGAGTGAAACCATGTTGGCGTACATGTAGTACAGGTAGTACGAGTACGGTGGGTTGTACGCATCGGTCCAGAGGCGTGGCACTGGGTACTTTTTGAACACACGTCTCTCGGCACGAGACTCATCGTCCACAGTGTCAAAGCCAATAACGCGCTGCAAGAAGAGGTGGAGCTTTGGATGAGAGGCTGGATCGCGAGTAACCTCGAACAGTGGGCCAAACACATTCTGAATGAACTCACCAAACGAGCGCATCGAGCCACCGGCGCGATACACGCTGTACAGGCGAGGAACCTGGATCAGCCAGCGCACATTGTGAGACAGGAGCTTGTGATCTACGACCCACGCAGCCAGCTTGTCCCACTCGTCTGGACTGCGGCCGTAGATGGAGATGCGCCATTCAACCAGCTGATACTTGCTCGCCTCGAGATCGTTGATCAATTCATGGGTCAGCTCAGCCAGATAGCGACCCTTGATGAAGTTGTCGGTCTTGAGGAAGATCTCACGCAATCTCGACTCGCCAATTGGGTTGTACTTGGTGTTGAAGTGGTCAAAGCGGTGGAACGAATCCTTGTGAGCGTGCATGTCCAGCTTGTCAATGCACAGGTCGTATGCTGTCAAGTTCAGCGACTCAAATACCTCAGCGAGGGTAAGCACACGGCCGTCACGGAAGATGACTTGTTCATGCGGAGCCTTTCTGAGCTTGGCCTTGATGAAGCGCAGCAGGTGCTTCTGGTTCATGGAGGCTGAGTGGTGGATGTGAGTATCGACCTTACGCACATTGTAGTAATCACGATGCGGCACAGCCTTTGAATCGGAAATCTCACGGAACTCATTCAGCAAAAAGTACAGCGACCACTTACTCTCGAGATAGCGCAGGCGACGGAAGCAGAACGTCTTGGCGGGACCTTCAGAGATGATGGAGTGGACCAGATCCAAGTCCTTGAAGAACTCCTTGATGGTTGGAACGTTGAACAACGGCTTGGCACCAGAAGTACTGGGACTAGAGCCAGTGATACCGGCGGATGCAGCGACAGTGGCGGCAGCGGCGGCGAGCGCAGCATCACGGTCAGCGGCGTTGGCATAGACTTGGATGACACCGTCGGCATCCATAGCCCAGACACAGGTGTCAGCTTCGGTATCCACCTTGAGGTTATCCGGATCATAGTCACGGTCCCAGGTTGGATCGTGAACGTGCCAGTCCGGATTGTTGCCATTGCCAGTGCTGCTGTGGCCAGACTGGCCGCTCGTCTTGAGCGGGTAGATGCGCCACTCGGGCTGGTTCTTTGGGTTCGCATCCTCATTCTGGAGCGACACTGTGATGTACTTGTTACGCAGCGTGCGGCACTGCTGCAGCTTCTGGGCCAAAATCTGCAGCTCACCAGAAGCATCGGTCTCGGTCTGCAGAGACGTATTGGCGAAGCGCTTGGTCATGTCACGCAGCATTGAGCGGTCGTGCTTGCCCAAATGAGGATACGCGCCGCGTCCAATTCGGGATGAGGCGGCTGCAGCGGCTGATGACGAGGTTGTGGCACCAAGTTCTGGAGTGTGCATCATGTCGCTGTACTCTGACATCAGGTCATCATCTTCGTCCTCACTGTCATCGTGGCCACCGAGTTCCTCAAAGAAGCCGCGCTCGGCTGTGTTTGTGAAACCAAGACCTTGAACAGCTGGGCTCGACAGCATTGGGGGCAAAGCAGGCAGCGCGAACAGGGAGGATACGCCTGGAGCGACGTTGGCAGCAGAGCCGTTAGCTGGAGGAGCGGGTGAGACAGATGAGGGCACGGTAGAACCGGATGTGGTGGTGCCAGATGCGGATGTCGTGGAAAGGGCAGGAACTGAGGCAAATGTCACGGTGTCCAGCTGCTTGGGACTGGCCGTGGCTGTGGCAGAAACCGAGCTAAACAGACGCACGTCGTCATGCTGGTGGGAACGCTGCGCGCGATACGAGTAGAACGGGTTGTTTGGCGAGGAGCCACGCGCCGACGACGCGGCAAGAGCAGCAGCGGTTGGCGTCTCGGTTTGCTGCTTCGACTGAGATGGCGAAGTTTCAGCCTCAGGAGCTTGCGGAATCTGCTCGTTGGCGGTGTGGGCTTGCTTGTCCATCTTGCTGCCAGTGCGAACAGTTGTCTTCTTTTGTTCTTGGGAGGGTGAAGGTTGAGGTGGAAGTGGAAAGGATAGGTGGTAATGAGGCGAAACGAGTCAGATTCTTGTGGCTGTGTGCGACTGTCTTCTTCGGCCGGCTCACTTCCTGCTTTTTATTCGTGTGTTGTATGTGTGTTTGATACAACACACGACACAAACGACAAAAAGAACGAAAGGAAACCTCGACAGGAACCGAAGCAAACCTCGTCTCCTTCCATTTTATAGCTCAAGTTCGGCTTCTGGTGGTTCCGGGCTCGAGTCATCAATTGGCTCGCTGCGCACTGCGATAATCGAATGATCTTTCACTTGATCGATATGATATGATAAAAAAACATAAATGAACTCAACAACTCTCTTTTCAGTTTCAGTTTTATTAAAGCAGCATTCATTTAACAATGTATTTAGTCATTATGCAATGATGACTGGGACAGATTGGTCCGCACTGGGTACGAAGCCTGCATCTATGATGGATATGGGTATACCAGCACAAACCTTTCCTACTCAAAAGAAAAGACAGTAACGGTCTTGACTGAACTCAAACCCCATGCACACACTGGAAACGAATAACTCCCTGTCTTCTCCACCATCGCCGTAATCACCACCAACCTCTCACAATCGATGCTGCTCCTCCACAGCTTTGCAACGACACTCGTGCTTTCGATATGGACAGCCACCGCGGCCACCGCAATTAACATCGCAGAGCGAATGACAGGTGGCTCACCGGTAGCGTCGCCTGAGGACTATCCCTTCGTTGCCTCGTTTCGAATCCTTGACACGCTTTCACCATGTGCGAATGGCACATTTGGCACAGCTGCCATCCTCTCTGACCGGCACCTCATAACCAGTTCGTTTTGCGTCAGCAGTGGGAATACTCAGAAGGCAAGCAATGGAATAGTTGGTGTCCAGGCAGGCAGTCTTAGTCCTGTTACTAGTACCGAGCACAAACTAAGCAAGCTTTTCTGGCCTGCAGGTGGGGGTTCGCGATTCACACCAGGCAACTACAACAACATGTTTGCAGGGATGCTCATTGACCCGCCTTTCCAACTCGGCAAGACTATCAAACCAATCAAGATATCGACGATACCTGTTAAAGACCAGGAGGAACTGACCGTTGTAGGATGGGGCAGTGATGGAACGACGCGGAATTGGAGGGACAAACTGGCAACTACGACTGTGCGCGTGGTGAATAATGCCGAGTGCAGGACTGCGTGGAACAGCTTCGCACCAAACATTTCGTGGATTGACCAAAGCAAAGGCGAGCACTTTTGTACATCTGGTGGCATGCCCTGTACTGGAGATCTCGGTTCATTGATCATTCGTAAAGAGAAGAATGGCTATTCACTTGTTGGAATGGGAGTGCCACGAATTATCCAATCTGGACAGCGCAGCACAGCTTGTACTGATGACAACCAATATTCTTATTGGATGAAACTGGCAGCATTCACGGTAGAGTTGACGGATTGGCTTGGACAAGGTGTCAATGCGATTTCAACAGATGATACAGATGATACAGATGGAGCAACACCAAGCGAACCAAGCGCACCACCAGCAAGTGTCACAACACAGCCTTCGTCGCTGCCACGGCCACCAGTTGATACTGGGTCGCCTACATCTAATACCAACGAAATTATCCAGTTGCCGATTGGAATGATTGTTGGCATTGTGTTTGGTGTTATGGCTGCTTTGGCTCTCACGGTCGGTGCAATAATGCATTTTCGTCATGGCCAGCCTACCGCAGTTGACAGCGATGAGAACTCAAATCGCCTCTCATTCGTAAGCACAGGTGATCCAGTGGACGTGTATGTGCCAGATTCCACCAACGGCCATATCGATCCACTCGCAACGTTTTATCAAAACATGACACCAGTTCAACCCCTCTACCCAGTTTACATATCACCAGATATGCTGTATCATCTGAATACAACAATATACGATCCAGTGTATGCGGCAGCTGCGGCAGTTGCAATGCCCATGGACGGCCAAGTTGCAATTATGTCATGTGCATCGCCAACAAGCGGGTATTCAGAGTATGTATATTCGCCTCAACAGTCTGCGGCAGACGGGATGCAGTCACAGACTCTGCTACACCGCGAACAACATAT
>MU602693.1:37432-73605 GCA_025201865.1 Ramicandelaber brevisporus | reverse complement strand
GAATGCTTGGACTCAACGCGCAGCCACAACCAGCAAAGTATTTGAGAAAATATTGCGAGTGCCATCGCACTGGAGTAAATTCGGTCGACTATTTGACAAGAGATGCAAGTACAATTCGCAATGTTTGGGATTACAAGGGCATGGCGCATCCCAAAGGATTCAAGGTTGTGCCGCCGAAATCAAACGGGATAATATTGGTGCGAAACCGTCAGTTGAATTCGACAAGTGACTACATGACGCAGAGTCTTTGGAGGCGAATTATCACTAGGATAGTCTCTCCAATAAAAGCCTGTTTTTCAAAGTAGCATCCTTCCACCATCATCAGTACATACGACAAGCACTTCTAGCAGCGCTGACATTGTCAAGCGAGATGATGGTCATATCTACACTTTGATCGAACTTGAATGCGTTTCTGCAAGGTTGTTCAGATTTTTGTTGATATTTTCCCTCTTTGTTGTTATTTTTTTTTTCCTTTTTCTCCTCGTGAATCGACTTCAAAACAACGTTTACTTTATTCTTGCAGCGATATAAAAAATGACTGGACTGTTTGGCAGTGGTGCAAGTGGCAGCGGTACTAGCAGCTTTGGCGTCGGTGGCAGTGGTGGTGGTGGTTTGGGCTCGGTCTTTGGCGGATCGAGCGCGTTTGGCTCAACATCATCAACGTTGTTCCCAGCATCGTCTACCACTGCTGTCGCGACAACAGCTGCTGGCGGATCGACTGCTACTTCGACAGCAGCAGCATCCGCGTCAACAACAGCTCCAGACCCTAATCAGCACTATGCACCCATTGTTGACACAAAGGACGAGTCCGCAAAGCTGATGAAGCTGATCAATGCTGCTCAGGCCAACCAGGACCCCAACAGCTGCTTTGCACTTCACGAGGCAGTTCGCGCCAGCTTCAATGATATTGCCAACCCGCTCATTCTCAAGCCGCGTTCATCTGGCGCGGTATCCGACAAAAAGCGCAAGGAGCTCAAAGACGGAAACTTGAAGATTGGTGGTGAATCCAAGACGGTGCACATGTCTCCGCACTTTGCAGAACAGGTCATCTCGCTCAGTGATTTGTTGAACTTGGATGAAGATGAAGCTGCATTGGCAGTGGCTGTGGTTGGTGAGACTACTGAGCAGGATCGCCAGACCAGTGCAGAGTCAGCTTTACAGGCAATTTTGACAACAAGATATAAGCGACTGGAGGTGCTTGCAACTGTTGTATCGTTAAAGGCTAACATGGATATTAATTTTGCAGCAAAAATGAGTGAAGCTGGAGATGAAGATATGGTTGAAACCACCAGATCACCCTTTGATGATACAATCCAGACCATTGCCAATGATATTGCGGATAACACAGCTGCAAAGCCCCTAGCGTCCTCATCTGACAGTGGATATACTTATTCTGAGCAGCATTTTGTAGCCTGGATTTTGGGACTAATTCGCTATGAGAAGGCGCTTCATGATAAATTGGATTCGTCGCATGCATCTGCGCACAGCGTGGCTAAGACAATGAGTGTACCGCTGTTGAGTGCAGCTCGCAATAACATCAAACAGAATATTGAAATCCTGATTACAATGCTGTTGGCTGCAATGAGCTTTAACTCAATGCACATTGGAGCCGCAGTTCCTCTAATCAAGGAAATGGCTGGGTGGAATGCAACTGCCATGTTTACAGGTAAAGAAGGCAGCAAAGAGGACGTTTGGCAGATTGGAGTTATCGTTGCATACATGTCATTATTGCTACGCGAGGATGTTGACATTGAACAGTCTAATTCAGATCAAAGATCGGGCAGCTCATTGATTCCATCAGCGCGTGCTCCAAAGGATATCCTTGCACACATCCATGATTTATTAAGTGGAAACGATACACGCAGCAAGTGGGATTCCTCAGCCGGATTATTGCCTGCATTGACTGTGGTTTGGTGTTTGTTTCTGCAAAAGAGAGTGTTCGATAATACAAACGCATTGACTCAGCAGAGACTCGGTTCAAATGTTAGTATAATCGCCATCCATCAGCTTTTGAAGAGTGCAATGAATGCCCATGCTCTCCATTTTATCAGCCATTACATGCTGGCATTCCGTAAGCATAGTTCAGTGTTCGATCTTCAACTGCCAGCCATTCCTGAAATGTCTGTTCCATCTGCTGGCACCACAACTGCTCCAATTTACGTGAATGCACCATCCACCTTGCCTTCTTCAATCATTGTGTCCACGATCACTGCAGTCCAGTCCATTGTCACAGATTTGCCTCTTCGCTTTTACGATGTTCTCGTTAAGCTCGGCCAAGCTGCCGAAGATTGGTACAAAGCGGCATTAAAGTACATTGCTGACACCGAGAAGAATGCGCAAATTCAAGCTCAGGCTGCAGCTGCCCAGCACGTTCCATTGGGTGGTGGTCTCGGATTCTCTCGTGGTGGCAGTTCTGTTGCTTCTCAAGTACCATTGGGAACACCTGGCCGCTTTGGTGGTGGTGGTGGTGCAATGCGCCATGATACTCTTGGCAGCATCCACACTGGTAGATCGGTGCGCTTTGACACAGCAGGTGCTGCTAAAACTGTGCCAACTCTGACTCTGCAGCCACTCTCTGCCTACCAAGCTGGATTTGAGCAGTATCTGTTGCTGGTGGCTGCAACCTATCATCAGCGTCCAGATTCTGCACTCGTGTTCTGGAGCGAACCGATGCTCACTCGTATATTGCACATTAGCACTTCTCCTCGCTCGCTGTCATCTCTCCCGTCTCCGCATGTTCAAGCTGCGGCTGCTGAGGCTCTTAGTGCACTTGCCTGTGGTCCTCAAAGCAGTTTAAAGGCACACGAGTTCATGACAAACAAGCCACACGGCGCAGTCTTCTCATGGGTGAAGCTGATCACCACAATTGGAAACAGTGCCACAGAGCTCCGCAAATCTGCAGAACAGGGCATCCATCCAGCCGATTTGCTCTCAATGTGCGGTCTGCTTCGCCTGTTAAAGTCTGTAGTCAAGGATTCACTCACTGCGCGCTGCGAACTCTTCCCAATCGACGACCCGCAAGTTGTGTATCAGCTGTTTAGTCTTCTTGGCTGCCGCGTTCCGACTCTGTTCAAGGCTGAGATTCTGAACACCATTGCTGCCTTTGGTGGACCTACTCCAGAATGGACGGACGTGCCCAATGCATCTCTTCTTGTATCTCAAATGGCACTGATGATTTGGCAAATGCTCGAGGTTAGTGGCATCTTGCCAATCAGCGCAAATCAGCCTGGTGCACAGGCTCCCATCCATGCCGCATTGCGTGCTCTCGATGCAGCTGGGGCTGTTTACGAGCTGCGTGAAGTTGAG
Source organism: Ramicandelaber brevisporus (assembly GCA_025201865.1). Classification (NCBI taxonomy): domain Eukaryota; kingdom Fungi; phylum Kickxellomycota; order Ramicandelaberales; family Ramicandelaberaceae; genus Ramicandelaber; species Ramicandelaber brevisporus. Next base: position 70,299 of record MU602693.1, on the reverse strand, counting down.
ACTCCGCAGCAGACATATCCAATGACGCGTGCATTCATTGAGCTGATCACATCGCTGATTCATCTGCCACCGAGCACTCCTCTGTCAACGTATCCAGATCCCGGTGTCGGTGTGGCCTCTTCATCTGTGCCAGTTGAGCTCGGCGCTGATTCTCGCAAGCCTGGTCTTGGTCCATACATTATGTTTGCTCTCGAGAATGTGCTTCTGCAGGCTGATGCTCGTCCATATGTCGATGCTGATGAGAAGGCGCAAGTTAAGCTCGCCTGCTATCGATTGATTGAGCGCTGCATTGCCACTTTTGATCTCTCTCCTGTTGTCGACGGTACTGCAACTGGTTTCCCGTACACTCCGTCCACTCCATTTGAACAGCTGATTGAGAGTGCTACCCAGCCAGATCCTGCTGCTTTGCGAGGCTTAATTCTGCATCCCGGCTTTGAGCTGATTATGAAGCTAATGCATCACACCGAGCTGCTCGGTGCTGTTCAGAAGGAGGCTGCAGTCGATGTCAACACGCTGAACGAGTCTGCAACATCGACCCATCATATTGAGGTTGTGAACACTGTCCTGCGCATCATTGTACGTGTCCTGCACATTCAGGATGTGTTCATGAACCACCTGCTTGCCTTCCTCAGTCGATGCAGCCCAGCTGAAATCCAGTCTGTTCTTGGTCTCGATCCCACTAGCGTCCTCATGCCACAAAGTCTTGAACGTCTGGATGAGCTGCTGCTGCTCAGCGAAGACGTTGTTCCGCGTATCTCTGCCCACATTTGCTGCGAGCGCTCTGATGAACTGGCTCTGGTTGCTGCTCAAGTCACCTCATTCCTGGCGAGCAATGGAACAAATTCTGCTCGCCTTGTGGCCAAGCTCAGCAACCACGATCATGGTATCATCTTCCGTGATGCTGCATTGCTAGCTGTGACCTATGACGACGGTGGCGCTGATGCAGATGACGATGAGAGTGCAGAGATGATGGCGGCTGAACTTGCTGACACTGAAGTGGCTGAAACTATGGCTGCCAGCGGTGTTAATGTGCTGCGCCGTGGAGGTCCCATTGCTGAATCCGATCCTCATTTTGGACGCGCATCAAGTTTGGCGCAATCTCAATTTGGCTGGCTGGTCAGTGATTCAGGTAGCTCAGCTGCCGACCATTCGGCCATTCCGAATCACCACGCTGTCCGTGCTCGTGGCTTGGTTTCTCGCCTGGCCACAAAGTCGCTTGGTTTGGATCAGAGCCCGACGTCTGCTCATGCTGCATTGCGCCTGGTTCTGCTCGACTTGCTCCGCGATGGCGTTGCCATGACTCGTTCTGTTTCTGGACAACTTAGTTTGGCGCATTGGATGCTCGGTTTTGATGTTCGTCAAGTCACTGCTGGCGTTGGCATTTTTGCGCCACAGCACACTCTGGATGGATTGCGCTTGCTGGTCAATACCATCTCTGCCGGCGTCGATGAGTTTGCCAATGCTCAAAAGGAAATTGTGAAGCGACAGTCTGCATCTCGCCATGGTCAGCTCCAGCAGCAGCAACAGCGCATCTTCTCCGCATTTGGCCAATTCGCCGATCCATTGACTGCAGCCTCCGATGCGCTGCTGCCTGTCGATATTGAGAATGCGCTCCATGCCCCAATGTTTGTCCGTCGTCCCAAGGTGGCCTCTCTGTGCTATTCAATCGTGTCCAACTTGTGCAGCGACCCGACCACCCGCCAGTCTGTCCTCGACTTGCTTCGTACTGTGCACATTGGTCATTACTTTTCGACTCAGCTGCTTGCCCTGCCATCATCGAGTTACGTCAATGCCATGGTGTTCCCGCTGCTTTACGGCGCATCCGACGACATTTCCTTGGGTGTTCGTGAGCGTACTATTCTGCGCGCCAACTCTGCTCTTCGTCAGTGTGCTAGCAGCATGGATACCCTCTCAACTGAGCTCTACGATCTTGGCAATGCTGTGACTGAATGCAAGGTTCCAGCTTCGACACTGCAAAATCTTGTTCGTTTGCTTGTTGACCCAGGCTTTGATGGCACATCCACCCAACTGGTTGCCTCTTCCAGTGCGTTTGGCGTTGATTCGACCCAAGAATGCCGTGTGCTTGGTGTGCTGGAGGGCATCGTTTCACTGTGGAAGGTGACTGCGAGCAATCTCGCTGAATACCACGATGTGGATCCAGTTGAAGATGTGTTGACCTCTGATGAGTTCCGTGTATTTGATGGTGCTCTCGTATCAAACGTTGTCACGTCGACCACTTCAAATCAGCCGCAGCAGAGCTACTTTGACATCCAGAGTTTCCTCTACAAAGATCCTCGTGGCTGCACATTATACGATCTGCCTCTTCTGGCCAATGCGCTCCGCGCTGCCGAAGCCGATATCGCCAGTTCATCAGCGTCAGCTTCTGGTTCTGGAAGTAGCAGCAGCAGTATGATTGCATCAGTTCGTGCACGCGAGCAGGCTCGTCGCCTTATTTTGGCTTGCTTCGGCGAGAATCACCAGCGCGAGCTCATGCATGCATTGCTGTCTACACTCTCATCCTGGCGTCAGCTGGTTGAAGTTATTCTCAGTCCTCGTCTTTACGCCGTTGCTGGTGGCTTCGCGGATGCTGCATTTGGCTCATGCAGCAAGCGCCTCACTGTTCTGACTGAGATTGCCAATACCTTGCTCTCATACTTTAGCGAATTTAGTCGCAATACGTCTTCTCACAGCGGCGATGACTCCAATGTGATTCCGGCTGCTCGTGGCAGTGTTGTTCTCCATGTCATCTGTCCGATTATGCCAACATTGTTTGGATGCATTCGCCGCGAACTCGAGGCTGCTCTCGAGCTGGCTCAAACTGAATCCAGTGGTGGATCCGGTGCTCTTGCTTCGATTCTCACTGCACAGCTGATGCCAATGTGGGACCGCTTGGTCGATTTGGTGGCCACCGACTCGACTCTGCAAACTACCCGCGGTATGCTGTATTCGGCCATGTCTGAACTGCTGCTCGCCCTGCAGTCCACTGCATCTGTCGCCCCTCTTCTCTCGACACTCACATCCGCTGCTCAGAAGCTGTTTGCATCCGTGCTCACCAAGGTTGAGGAAAAGGGTGATCGACTCGTTGATGTTATTGCCAAGGATGCTCTGTCAACTCTTCGCTGGGCCACGCCTGCCTACACATTGCTGGACGGCCTCGTCAACTTGGATAAGCTCACTGTTTCCAGCGCTGGTCCAGATGCCATCCAGCCGCAGCATCGCATGATCGGCCACCGCACTGTGTCACACCTGAGCAATCGCATGTATCTTGGCTCCATGATGCGCCAGCTCCGTGCTCTTGATGAATCGCTTGAACTGGCTCTGACTGCTGATCCGTCCATCTCTGTGCAAGAGCAACAGGAACACGATGCAGTGTTGCAATTGGCCGAGGCTATCCTGGTGTTCTTTGTTCGCGTTGCTCAGAGCGGCTCTCTTCCCACCAGCGCTGCTCTGTCTCGCTCGCGCTCCACCATCAACGGTGCTTCCTCTGGTATTGAACGCCTGCTTAGCAACGATCTCTTTGAGATGCTGGCCAGCTGCCGTTTCTATAGCTGCCCAGCTTCTGTTGATGGCTCCAATGCCCAGCTTGCCTTCCATCGTCTGCTGACTCCTACTCTGCGTCTCGTTTTGGCTGTGCTCAGCGGAACACCTGTTGCCAATCAATCGGTTGTATCTCGCGTCTCTGGCTTCCTTGTGCCGCACAGCGATGCCCTCGTTCGCGTCCTGCAGCGTGGCGCCGCGGTTAACCAGCCGCTGACTCTCAACATGCTCAAGGAGCTGTCACTGCTCACATCCATTGTATCTGCTCTGGCGACTCGTGGTGCTCTTAGTTCCAACTCCACCTCTCCAGCTGACAAACCAGGCTCATCCACCCCGCGCTCTGTCTCCAAGAAGCAAGTAGCCGCTGTTGTTCGCCCCGAGCTTGCCTCGCTGTCATTGTGGACTGCTGCTCAGTTGTCTGCCTTCTCGCAGCCTGGATGGATTTCGCGGTTGCAGCCACTGACGGAGACTGAGGATGTGCAGAGCCAAGAGCCGGCTGGTCTCGCTTGGCCCTCCGATATTTCGCTGCTTCAGAGCTATGCATTCGACCGCGTGTTTGACGTTCTGCAGAATGCTGTTGCTGTCTGCTTCGATGCCAATCGCAGTGGCCGTGTTGGCACTACATCGTTTGCGCCAGTCTTCACCTGGCAAGGCACGACCTCTGCCTCTGCCGCAGCCGTCAAGGTGCCATCACTGTCGTCACTTGTTCCACTTATTGCCGAGCTTACGGCTACGTCCAAGTTTGTGCTAGACAAGGCTCGTGAGCTCCGTACACTTGCGCTGTCGTTTGATTCCTTGCCTCTGCAACAGCTGGCTGAGCTGGCTTCTGTTCCTCTCCAAGCTCTATCGAGCGGCTCAATGACCTCTGCCCAAATTACCGACCGCGCTCGTGCCCAGCTGCTCTCGTCATTCACCACACTCTCTCGCCGGTTGCACGCTGCATTGAACACCCAGCAGCTCGCTCTGTTTCTGCTGTTCTCCCACCTCCAGTACTACTCTGCGACGGTTCCACGCGCGCTGCAGCAGTACTTGCCTCAATATCGCACACCAAACGCTCAGCCGTCTGTTGCCGAGCTCGAGTCAGCCATTGCCCGTGCCTTCCCCAACTTGGCTGGTCTTGTTGGCTCCTCTTCGTCTGGTAAAGGAGGCTCAATGGAACAGCGTCACCAGCAGCTGCGCATGTTTATGCCAGCATCCACGCCAGACCGTGTCACTCTGTTCGAAGAGGTCACAAAGGCATTTGTGCAGTACAATCTCATTCCACAGCTGGACACTTTGCTGGCGGACGAGTACCTGGTTGGCTGGGGTTTGCTAATGAGCGAAGTTAACGAGGCGTCAGTTCTGCCTGGTTCAGCCTCGCACAGTCATGCTGATGGCGCTGGAATGGCAACAACGGTCAATGCCCACGAGATGTTGCTTCGTCGAATGAAGGAAGTGCTCGTTGTAGCGAATGAAGAGCACGAGCAGTATCTTCAAGTTATGCAGTCATATTAACAATAATCTTTAGTTTTCATTTCATTCCATTTTATTTTATTAAATACTTTATGTTTTCTTCTTTCTATAATTGAGCAGATCTGCCTGGATCCAGAATAGGCTCTCTAGAGTGAATGCAATGCAAACTAAGAATCGAATTGTTTTAGTCGCTTCTACTCATATCCATTAACTCATCAGGCAGCATGCTGTGACAGCAACGAGGACTGAGAACTTAGGATCAAGTTAACCTTTCAGGCTGCGTAGCAAGTTGTATGAAATTGGATCCGAGACACCATCTTCTTTTCGCGTCTGGCAACAGCAGGGAGTGAGAAAGGTGAGGTGAACAACCGCGAAAAGAAGAAGATTGGGAAAGCTGCACAACTTTAATTGATTCCCATCCAACTCGTATGAACCTCACACTGTCTCACACAGTGAAAAACAGAGTGTGATTCCACATGTTTCTACAGCAAGTGTTCAGCCAACACTTTGCTCACGTTCATCTCATCAAAGAGTCAGTCACCATTTTGTCACTGAAGCCATCTCACCGCGAAAGCAAGCAATACTTTACTCACCCCCATCACATCAAATTGAGAAGCCAGTCTACATTTTGCTACGGGCACCACTCTAACAAGGAATCAGCCAATATACTATTATTCATCCACCCACTCGCCTACCTCAACAGGTTTGTCTGAGAAGTTATAAATACTGGCCACATTTGATGGTGATTGCACGAGTTATTTGGCTTTTGCACAACAATTCTCTCCATAAGCTCGCCTTTCCTCATCTATTCACACAAGTATACTCAAGATGAAGACTGCCCATTTCGTTGCCGTCGCTGTGCTTTTCGCCGCTGCTGTCTCTGGTGCACCAGGTTCAGATTCAAGCCCGACCGTGCCAGCCGCTGTCAAGCCAGACTCTGCTCCAGTTGTCGCCAAAATAGGCTACTGCGATTGCTGGGATCATATAAACTATCCGTGTATACCTATTACTCAATGCGCTTTGGAAGGTCATAAATGCGCTGGCCCTTGCTAAATACAAGCACACCCGTTGCATTAGTATTCGTGCCTTTGTTTTAAACACAACCTTTGCTCCTCAATTTTTCACCTTGTTTTGAATACGAATCCTATTCTTGTTCGACTCTAAACAATGTCACTGGAATCATACAATCCGTTCAATGTATATCCAGTTTGACAATAACTTTTCTTTCTTTAACGAAGACTAACTTACCTGAAAGTGATAGCATGTTGTATGCTTGTGTTGACCTCGTGTACAGTTGTGCAATGTTCATGTGCAATCAAACTTACCATATTTCGTATCACCGTTTCGGTTTGTTCGTTCACCCAGCACGCGGTCAGTCAGTTCGATGAACATTCTGTGAATACTCGCACAAACAAGGTACAACCGTATGGGTTTCTTTTCGTTCTTTTCTAACACAAAGAAGCATTCCACGCGCATGCTTCGCAGCTTGACGAAAACATTGAAGTTTGGTGCACGTGTGTGGTCGAATCTTCCTTCGATTGCTTTTGTAGCCCATGATGTCGATGCTACCCGACTGAAAAAGGAAACTCCATGCGGGTTGATTGATGCTCTTGTGGCATGTAGAAGCAACAGCCTGCAAAGCACACCTCGTCACAGCTCTGTAGCCTCCGTGTTGCAACAATATAAAGTTGAATGTACTGTCCAAACCAACCTTTTCTCTGCATCTTCATCATTCCTCCCCTCTAGCACTCACCTATCCCACATTTACCCTCTCCCATCTCCCGTTTGATAACAAGCATGCGCTTCAACATTGCCGCTCTTGCTGCACTTGGTCTCGCCACTACCACATCTGTGCTGGCCGTTCCTGCTCCTGCTCCCGCTCCGGCTGCCCTTGTCCCCGGCACTCACTTCAACCGTGTCTTTATCATCGTGTTTGAAAACATGGCGTTTGACCAGGTCATAACCGACCCGTACTTCAAGCAACTCGCCGGCCAAGGTCTCCTTCTCACCAACTACAAGGCGATGACACACCCGTCCCAGCCCAACTATATCACCCTGACGTACGGTAGTAACGGCGGCGTGACCTCCAATTCCAACTACAACATCAAGGACAAGTCCATTGTTGACTTGCTGGAGGCGAAGGGTGTTTCCTGGAAATCGTATCAAGAAAAGTACCCCGGAGGCTGCTCCAAGACGAGCTCGTCAGGCGCGTATCGCCGCAAGCACAATCCATTCATCTCGTATGTCAACGTGCAGAACAATGCGGCGTGGTGCGCCAAGATTGTTAATGCAGAGAAGCAGCTGCCACTGGATCTGGCAAACAACGCTGTACCGCAGTATTCGTTCTACACTCCGGATATGAACAACGATGGACATGACACAAGTCTGAGCTACGCGAGCAACTGGCTGAAAGGACTGCTGCCAACGTTGATGAATGATCCAAACCTGGCGCAGGACACAGCCTTTGTGCTGACGTTTGATGAAGATGACTCCGAGGGCGATAACACGGTGTACACGGCAATCCTGGGCAAGGGTGTCAAGCCAGGAACGACCGACTCGACGCCGTACAACCACTACTCGTTGCTCCGCACTATTGAAGACAACTGGAGTCTCGGTAACCTTGGCCGCAACGATGCCACTGCTACTCCGTTCAAGTCACTTGTTTAATGTCCCGTCTTGGTCTTCATCTTTCATTTAAGTCAATTATAAGACAAACATAACTATTCAATAAGAAACAAACAAACACACTACTTTTTACTTAATTGCCATTGATAAGTGCAAAATACTGGCGCAGGCATTCCGACAACACAATCGGCAAAGTCTCAATTTCTCTCACTACCAGATAGTACTCAAATGGGAACGTGTCCATGTACGGAGTACTCTTGACGGTCTTTCCAGTCACCGAATAAACCTGCGTCTCCGTAATCGACTGCTTGCCGTTATCAATCACGATAAACACCATCATGATGCGGTGTTCCTCGGCAGCCTTACGAACCAGCGCCTTGATGCGCTCCGGACTGTGACAAATGGCATCGGAAATGATGAACTGGAGCTGCCACAGGTCTTTGGAGCCGTTGGCCGAGGATTGAGTGCGACGGGCTTGCTCGAACATGGCTGTGGTGGTCTCAATGAAGCTGGCTACGTTGGTGGCATCTTGGTCGAACGCAAACTGGGAAATCACGCGAGCACCAGCTTCGGAGGTCAGTGGGTGGTCGAATGGATGCAGGAGACGAGTGCGCTCGCCAAAGCTGACCACAGAAACCTGGCCTGCCTCGGCGTGCATCATGGCGCGCCACACAAGGGCGAGGGTCTCCAGAGCCAGAGTAATCGTCGAGCTGCCGCTGTGGGTGCTGGCATCTTTAGACGATGATGACGACTGATTGCGCATTGATTTGGAGTCGTCAATGGCAATCATGATTTGATACTGGCGCTGGGCGGGCTTGGTGCGTCTCATCCAGATCTTGTCCTTGCGATACTGACTGGCAATGTACGGAATAATCTTGCGCATGTTCAGACGCTTGCCAGTTCGGTAGTCACCTTGCAGCTTTGTGGCAACAGTTGGAGTCAGAATCAATCTCAAGCTCTCGGTGAGCGAGTGAGCGAGATCGTTGGTAAGGTGCTCGTACTTGCGCCACAGTTCGATTGCACGCTGTTGACGACGAGCCAGCTGGTCAGCTTCGTCATCAGTGCCACCGCGACCAGCAGATAACCAGTCAGCAATCTGGGAGTCGACATCGGCACGAAGAGCATCGAGATCAACTGGCTCAGACTCGATAAACTCAACCTCGACATCTTCAGCGGCGTCGTCATCGTGGGCATCGCGACGACGGTTTCCACCTTCAGTAACACCATCTTCACGATCACGACCATCATCATCATTGTCATCGCTGCCGTCACCAAACTGGGCTTTCATTGAACTGCCTGGTGGAGGACGGCGCATCTTGCTGCCGCTGCCATCATCCTCATCGGCATCATCGCCATTTGCAGACTCAAAGTTGATATCATCTAGTAATTTCTGATGAAGGTCATCCACGTCATCACCAGACTGCTGCTGTTGCTGCTGCTTAGTGTTGGCATCATCAATATCCATTGCATCTCCATCAGCAACACGATCATCATCTTCATCGTCGCTATCCATGTCGGCAGTATCCAAATCCAAACCGCGCTGCACATGCTCCATATCGACATCAGCAGCAGTTAGTGTATCATGTTTCTCACCTTGACGAGCCAATTCAAAGTCATCGCGAGTATCAACGTCCATCGCATCTTCATCCTGTTCTTCATTCTGTTGATCAAGCTCAGGCGATTCTTCAGCAATACGACCATCGGCTTCATCCTTCTTCTCTTCATCATCTTCATCAATAATGTTGAGGCGGCTCTTCCACTTATCCAGTGCATCTGCCAAACTCTCGTATGGATTCGGATGGCGATCCAAATTGCGAGTCTTGGGCTGCTGGCGCTGATTCTGCTGGTTCTGATCAGCCTTGCTCTTGGCAGATTTGGCAGGTGGCTTTTCAGATGCACCACGGCGACTCTGAGGTTTATCATCGCCGCCTCCACCACCACTGGAGCCACTAGCATCCTGGTCGGCAGAGGCATCTGCAGAGGCATCGTCTTCAGCTGGCTCTTCGGATTCAGCACTATCTTCTTCATTTTCATCATCACCATCATTGGCGCCACCGCCAGCGGAGCGGCTCGCACCAGTAGAGCGGGAACCATCGCTTGTCTGCGACTTTTGACCAACATCAGCGGAATGTCCAAATGAGCGCTGTTTCTCACCTGGAGCGGAATCATCTGCATCGGCACTATCTTCTTCTTCTTCTTCATCTCCGTCATCACCAGCAGCTTCGCCTTCACCCATGGCCTCTTCGTCATCCTTGTCCTGTTCGGGTGCATCTTCTGGAGACTCGTTGCTTGGAACATCTCTGTTGGCAGCATCGTCATCTTGCTCATCTTGTAGTTCAGCTTCATCAACCTCGCGTGATTCATCTTCTTCATCGTCGCCACCGTGGCGCTTCGTTTCACCAGCCTCATCTTGTAGTTCAGCTTCATCAACCTCGCGTGATTCATCTTCTTCATCGTCGCCACCGTGGCGCTTCGTTTCACCAGCCAATTTGCTCAAATCATCTTCGGGTTGATCCATATCCATGCCGTCGTCATTCATTCCTTCTTCGGAGTCATCACCTTGCTGCTGGTTCTTCTCGTTTTCTTCATCATCATCACTAACATCCATATCCATGTCATCCTCCAAATCAAGCATCTCAGTCTGTGGCGCATCTGTCATTGGTGCTGCATGTGGCTGGCGCGCTGGTGCATCTTCATCCTCGTCACCTTCTTCATCGCCTTCTTCGTCATCTCCATCCTCATCATCGCCACTGCCTTCTTCACCTTCTGCACCTTCAGCGCCTTCTTCATCATCGCCCTTTTGTTCGTTATCGGCAGACTGTGGCTTCTTCTTCTTTTGCTTATCTGACTTTGATTTGTCGCCTTGACGTTTATCTTGTTCATCATTATCGGGTTCATTTCCATCATCTTCCTTTGCAACAATATCAACATTTCCAGTACTCTCTGTAGCTTCAGCACGCGACTGCTTCTCGGGCTCATTGGACTGATCTGATCCATCCTGCTGGTTATCATCTTCATTGTCTGCCCACATCTTTTCATCAATAGCATTTGGATCATTTGCATCAATCTCTCCCACCTGATCATCCAAGTCATTTTCGTCATCGTCATCTTCTTCATCATCACTGCCATGTTGCTGTTGGCGCTTCTTGCGTTCTTCTTCAGTCTCTTCTTCCAAATCAGCATCGCCAATCTCGCCATCAAAGTCATCATCCATCTCAATGGCATCTTCATCTTCTTGCGGCTTTGGCTTGTCCTTCTTTGACTGTTTCGAGTCTTCCTCCTCTTCTTGATCAGGGCGATGTGCACCGGCAATTTCATCTTCATTTTCAATCTCGTTACTGACATTCTTGGCACCGCTAGTGTCGCCTTCGCCCATGCCTGTGCCGGTCTCAAACTTGCCAGAGCCGCTGCTGCTGCCCTCGCCTTCACCATCGCCTTCGCCATCGCCAGACTCTTCGGATGAGCTGCAGTATCCACGCTGCAGGACTGTGACAAGTGTGTTGGTGGCAACATACGCGAGCTTGAGTGCGCGACTGTGCAGACGAACAGTGCTGTCAAGGACATGAGTCGACAGGGTGAGATGGATTGTAAGCATTGCACGAACTTGCTCAATCAACCCACGCAGCACAGACACAGCCTCGGAGTCAGCAGCTGCAGTTGCTGCAGTAGTAGTAAAGTCACACTGAGCAATGATATGGCCAGCCGCGTTGATGTGCTCGGAAATCTCAGTCAGGCGCAGTGTGGAGATGACTGCGGATGTGCGAGACACCGTAGAGGTGAGTGCCTTGTCTGCCAATACAAGCTCAGAGTCAGAATCGACATCGACATCATCAGCAGACTGTGCATCATCTCCGCTTTCAATGCCATCAACCTTGAGAGCAGCTGATACATCCATGCTCGAAGCTTTGTAGGCTTCCTGAGCAGCAACAATCACAGACCGCAGAGTAGAGCCCAGAGTCTTGACAGATTCAATGGCAGCATCGACAGCATTACCAGAGGACTGAACAGTCGGCTCGGCAGGCAGTTGCTTCGTGAGATAAACAAGAGGAGCAACAATGCACTTGATCGGCGCTGAGCTGTGCACATCTTCAGAATCCAGCTTGGACAGGATGCGTTCAGAGAGGTCACTGCATGCTGCGGCAAGTGGTTCAACGGCGGACATGGACACAACGGCACACGACTCGCTGTGAGAAAACGACGGGAAAGCAACTGAGACACGGTACAGGCTGTCAATCTGCTGCTTTGTGGAATCACACTGACTAATCAATGCATTCAGGTCAGCGGCAACTAGATTGCCAATGGCAAGCACAGACTCGGTAGCAGAGACAGCTGCGGTACATTGTAACATTGACAGTTTGACACCGTCGATCCATTGCTTGAGAGCAGCCAGATGGCTAGTGGCGCTCTTCGATGGCAAATCAGCTGCAACAGAGTGAGTCCAGTTGCTATTTGCTGCAAACTTGGAGATAGTCTCAGACAGCGAGTGAAGTTGAGTGCGCTGTTCTAGAATCAGCTTGACAAAAGACTCCAGGATACCATGGCACTGCATAGCCTGATGAGGGGTGATGCCACGGGGCAGCTTGGATGCAGACTGGGCAACGTCGCGCATGAACTGGGCACGAGCCAGGAACTTGCCATACAGAGCATTGGCGTTGGTCCACACACTTAGAGTCTCGCTAGTCTCCTCCTGGCTTTCATCACCTTCGCCTTGCTTAATTGGCTGCTGATGGAGCATGATGCGACTCATTTCGATGGCCTGAGTGACATTCGGCAGCTGCTGTTCAGCCAGGTAAGCATGGTTGGAGTGCAGCTCGATGACATCCTTCCGTGGTCTCGACTGGGACAATCCAATGCGCTTCAGAGTGTTGAGAAGAGTGCCAAACAAGCGCTCCTTCACCTTACGACGATTGTTGTGGAACGAGTTGAGAGCAGACTTGCGCTTCTCCTTGTCTTCAATGTTCATAATGTGAGGTGGAACATTGTCATCCTCAGCACGCAGGCGGTCGATTTCAGACAGGATGGTTGCAGCCATGTCATCAGCGCCGTGAGCGACCAGCTGCATCGTGGCAGTCAGCCAGCCCAGTTTGCCATCAGCCGACGGTTGCAGCCAGCTCAGGTAGCGCGAGGCGTACTTGAGTGGGTCTTGAGGCAGCTCAGCCAGTGCACCTTGTAGGCGAGCATCTTGAAGATTGATCAATGATGCATCATCGCTGGGAGAGCTTGGCAACACAATGGAATCGGCAGCCTTGATTGGACGCAGCACTGCTTTGATGGAGTTGCCATCACCAAGTGGAGATTCAGTCTCAGCTACAGACTGTTGCTTCTTCTTCTTTGATGTCTTCTTGTTCTTCTTGTTCTTGGCAGCCTGCTTGCGGAGCTGCTCCAGCTGCTTGTTGCGGCGTCTCAATCCAGGTGCACTCACGGCATTTGCACTCGAACTGTGCTGCAAGAATGCATCAGAGGCAGTCGACACCATCAGCGCCTCAAGTGCCTTCACTCCTTCGGCTACAGCATCAGGTTCCAGAACAGCTTTGGCAGCTGCTGCAGTAGCATCCTCCGCGAACAACTGTTGCAACACTGGCATTACAGGCGCAGACAACACATTCTCACGATATTGGCGCACGCATCTCCACACTTGATTGTGCGACTTGCGAGTTGTCTCTTGCAGTGCATCAAGGTTCTTGTCAGACAAGCGGAAGACTTGGAGCTTCTCAATGAAACCTTTAGCAATGGGCTTTCCGATGCGATCCATGTGAGTAAGCACAGACAAGGCGGCTGGAGCATAGCGCACAAACATGTTGCGAAGAATGTTGTGGGCACGGATGACGACCGCTGTAGCACTGGCATCAGAGGAGGAATCGGCAGAAGCGCACAGCACCTGCAACTGGCAGGCAAAGGCGTCAATGAGAGCCAGGCGCGGCGCAAACTCAGAGCATGGAGCATTCATGATAAAGGCATCCAGTAATTGAACCATCTCATCTAAACTACGAGGCTGCTCGCTGGTAGCATCATCATCGACATCCATTTCATCTTCGTCATGTTGAGGCGGGCTGATTGAGCTAAAGATGACCTGATGTAAGTGGAACCACCAGCGATTAGCCACAGCCTGCATACCAGCACGAGCCATTTCATCATTCAGAATAGTCTGCCAACCACTGATTTCACTAGTGCGCCACTCAACAATCAAATCAGTCAACTCGTCACGCTCTCGCTTCAGCAGCTGGCCAGGCTCATACGGAGTCCATTCTGTCGACTTGACGAGAATTAGCTCGACACCAGCAACGTACTTGGCCAGTGGAGTTGTGGCAATTGGGAATGCAGTGAGAACACGAGTAACAATGACAACAAGCTGGCGCAGTGCAGCATTGTCGTAATTATGCAGGTATCCATTGGCTTTCGAGATGAAGCGCTCGAGAATTGGAACCAACTTGGAGCGCACGACATCGGGCTGTCCATCATGGTAGAAATTGCGCTGCTTCTTACCCTTTGTGCTCGCTGTGGGTGGAGACACTGTCAGCAGCATGTGGTTGAGCGAGACCAAGTGAGAAGCGTAGAGAGTAGAGTCAGCTCCACTACTCAGTGGCAGTTGAGCAGTCAAAGACGAGTCAAATTCGACAGCCTGTAAAGCGTCCATGGCAGGGCGAACCAGCTGGTGAACAAGCTGGTGGTCGCGGATCATTTGGGAAGAGGCGGTCGCCACGTTAGATGGAGCAGCTGCTGTCGATGATGACACAGACGCACTCAACAAACGGAAGATGGAGGCGTGAGCAGTAGCAATCCGCTTGGCACAAACTGGATCAACCGTGAGTGAAGATGCAGATGGCGACTTCTTGGACGCTGTTCCAGAGGAGCCAGTGGGGTCATTGAGCACATCTCTCTCAGTCTCAGCAGTGGCAGCAATTTCAGCCATTTCGTCCGCAAAGCTTGGGAACAGCGACTGCAGTCCACGGCGGTTAATCTCGTCTTCATCGCCAAGCACATCGGCATCCAAACCTTCGTGAGTCTGTGTCTTATACAGCGACTTTTCTTGCTCTTCTTTCAACGCCTTGGAACGCTCCGCAGCTTCCCATCGCTGAACAAAAGTGTCGAGCAGTACGTGAACATACTGGATCAGTGGCAGAGCATGGGATGATGGCATCTGGCCACCAGCAAGTGTGATCAGAATGCGCTCATGAATCTGCTCGAGGGTGGCGGCGACATAGGATTGCAGCATTGAGTTAGACATGTCCTTCAGAGGCATCGGTGGTTTTGGCGGCTGCCATGACTTCACAGTGAGCGAAAGCGGTGCAGTATTGATGGCGGCGAGTGACTGCACACGGCTGCTGTCATCACCACTGGAGAGGGTCTTTCGGGTGCCAATGGAAGCAACGCTCATGCGTGTGCCAAAACGAACAGCGTGAATGAACAGCAATGCAGGATGCACAATATCAGCCAGTGCATCAAACTTGTCACTTCCGAGACGACGCACAATGCGAGCCAAGCTGTCTTGCATAACACTCTCTTGGGCAATCACGCCTTCCATTGAGGCGGTATTGGAAAGATTGCCAATGAAGCGCTCGAGAATGTCAGGACGGAGAAGAGTGCTGATGACAGCACGCATCTCAGCATGCGCCTCAGCCAGCAGCAGAATACCGCTAGAAGATCCGGTGGATGCTGAGCTGGAGGAGCGAGTCAAGGCAGTGGCAGCACCAGCACGCGTCAATCTGGCAATCTCAGATGCCAACTCTTCGAGCTTGAGCTGGCGCTTTTGGGCACGCTCAGAGCTCCAGTCACTGCGTTCGCCACGAACAGCCAGCTCGAGAGCTTCACGAGCTTCAATTTCAGCACGGATTTCAACATCGCGGCGCTTGGCAAGAACCAAATCGTGCTGCGACTCGACAGCTGGGTCGATAGCGAAGCGAGGGACATACAGATGCAGCAGCGCCAGTCCGGTGGACAACCAGCAGCGACCCAGCCACATCACGGATGATTTGTCAGTAGACAAATTGCGCAGTGCGTCGAGGGCTTGCTTGGCGTAATTTAGTGCCGAAGATGATGTAGATGCCTTGAGACCGTTGAGGAGACTGGAGGCAGCCATTGCGAAATCAGGCAGCGTCTCTGGATCGGCACGCTCGATAAGCTCATTCAAGGCACTGCTGGCGCCTGCTTCATTACCCTGCTGCTGGACCAGGAATGTCATCAGCTGCACAAATAGGTCAATCAGAATGCTCAGCATCGCATTGCCATCGGACGATGATAAGGCAGATGGCGTGGCAGCAGTCAACAAGTTCTCCATGCTGGACTTGATTGCAGACTCTAGCGAAATGGCACAAGCAGCTGGCGTCTTGGTCTGGAGAGCAGCCAAATCAAACACAGCCATTGTTGAGGTTGGAACTAACAACGCAACCGCTGGACCACTCAAGCGGCCACCGCCGAGCACAACCATGGCAGACTGCTGGTGCTGTTTAGCCTCGTTGTGAGCTTCGAGAGCAGCAGGGGAAATATCAAGCCCATGCGGCGTAAACATTGGATTACGCGAAGCAATCGGGCGTAGCGACCACAGACTCTCCAACAAGGCGCGCTTGGCTTCACCCGAGATGGATGTGAGCGAGCGTCCACTGGCATTGCTGCTCTGAGTGGAAGAAGACACAAGCCACAGGAGCTGCTTCAGACGAGCAGAGTCCCAAACGGCGCGATTACCTGAGTTAACCATCAGCTCAGAAACATCGGCTAGGGCATCGGCAGTATCATCGCGAATCACATTCTTGCGGCCAGATGCTGCGATGCTGAACTGGGACAGCAGAGACAGAGCATTAAGCTCAGATCGTGCTACGGCAGAGTCTTGCAGGACAGCCAAGATGTCGGCTAACGCATCGTTGTATGCACCTTGAATATCAGAAAGCTCCAGTTCGCCATCTTCAGCATCAGTGTCATTGATTGGCAGCATTTCTTCATCTGCCTTCTTCTTGTCATCAGTAGCCGCCTCAATAACACAGGTGCTAGCAATGAGTTCTTCAATGTGCTTGACAATCTCCTCGAGCTTCTGCAGCATATGCGACAATGCAGCTTCACTGTCACCGGCCAAGTCCTTCTTGTTCTTCTTGCTCTTCTGGGCAGTGTTGGCGTGAACAATAGCCTTGGCAGAAGTCAAGCGGTCACCAGCAGCTACAAGCATGGCCACAGCCTCAACAGCCTCGCTCTTGGCCTTTGCGAGCGATCTGCGCTTCTCTGAGTCAAATCGGATGGTGTTGTTCGACGAGCCACCATATTCATCCAGCTTGGCAGACGCTGTGTAAAGACGCGTTGCCAAGTCAGAGAGCTCTGGGTGAATCGACTTTGCAATCGCAATGGTTGCACGAGATCCAAAGAAGACTGGATACAGTGCTTGCCAGACCATCTTCATTGTGCGAACAGCAGACAGGTCAAGCTGACGAAGAACATCGGCAACAGAAGCATTCAGCACAGAGGCGTTGGAAGAGACTTCATCGGCTCCAAGCGAAGTGGCAGCAGAGGCGAGCCGGCTGAGTTCGCGACCAAAGCGACCGAAGGCAAATGCGACACGAGTCATGTCGAATCCATTTTGCTGCTCTGCATGTGGAGGCTCAGACACAACAGCGATAACTTCACGCAGTGCAAACAGCATGTCTTCAGTGTACTGCACGATATCCATGGAGGAGCCATCAGCCTTTGGAGCAATAATTAGAACACGCAGAAGCTGCTGGATGAACGATATGCTCTGCTGCTGGATGACTGGATACAAGGCACTGACAAGCTCCAAGTGCTCACTAGATTGCTGCTGAATCGCACTGCCATCTGAAGAGCTGGATGATGAGTACAACGCATCTTCGAGCTGAGCACGAAGGAAACGACCAGAGAACAGGCAATAAGAGAGCTGGAGCAGTGACATTTCACGCAGCTGACGAGTGGCTGAGGCTTGAACGACGTTGGTGTCTAAACTGGCATGCTCTAGTAAAGCAGAGGCAAGTGCGCGGAATGCCATTAATCTCGGTGCATTACCATTCTCAAATCCATCGGAGACATTGTGGGCAGCAGCCATTGCAGCCTGAAGAACATGCACAAGGTGAGCACTTGGATGACTGCCAGATGTGAGACTGTGTTTGTCACCAACCAGATAGTTGAGTAAGCGGCCGCATTCCTCCAAGCCATACACTTGAGTAGCAGTCGATGAATGGGTGGCAAAGCGGTTCATGATGAAGTCTGTAACAGCATTGAAGAGAACCAATGACTGCTGCTCAGAGCTCGGGGAAGCAAGCACAAAGTCAACGAGCTGTGCACGCAGCGCCGCCATCCATAACCCAGAGCCCATTGTCAGCTCGCCTGGAATCAAAGCAAGGTCGCCGTTGAAGGGAGTAACACCGGCTGATGAGCTTAAATATGAGATGAAGCGACTGGCCAGATCCACGGCTGCGGAATCAGAGCTGGTGGGTACATTGAGAACACTGGCACCGCGCTCATGAAGCTCAGACAGGAGAGCATGTTGGCGATATACATCGCGCAGGCTGCCACCTCCATTCTCATTTGACGGTGAAACAGGAGCCAGAATACTTCCGCCGGCAGAGCGAGCAACTGCAGCCTCATCTATAGCATCAACAGCAGAGTCAAGGAAGACAATCTCGACACCACGATTACGCATGGCGCGTGAAAGCTCTCCAGCAGCGCTCGGATCAACGGTCATGAACATTCTAAACTGCGGATGCGGGTGGACCTCAATCACATTGCCATCCATGCTCAAACCACGCTCACTCACAACAATGCGGCCATTGAGTTCAAAGAGCGAGTTGAGACGATCCAGAACAGACGCAGCACAGGTGTTGGCGTTCTCGACAAGCAGCCAGTGGCCATTCTCGACAGCATCAATGAGAACACCATCGCACCATTCAAAACGACCACGAGCGCCGCCGCTAGCAGTGGAAGACGCCACAAGGCGAATAACACGCTCGACCTCAGCCGAGACATCAACTATACGCTGGATAAAGTCAGCGCTTGAGAAACTGTCCGAAAAGCCGAGAGAGGAAAGCTGCGAAATGAGAGACTTGATAGCTTGTAATGCTGGATTCAAGCCGCTGCCATCTAGAGAAGACAGATGCAGCTTGCAAGCATCCTTCAAGCTGGTCACAATCTGGAGAACTCCGGAGGTTGCAGCAGTTGAGCTCGGAGTGGTAGACAAAGCAGTACGAACCACATCACCGGCAAGCTCAGAGAGCACCTTGGCAGCCTTGGCAACATGTCTGCGCACATCCAGCTGTTCAAAGCCACCAAGCAACTCCATAGTATCAACAGAGCTGTTCATTGGGAACTCTAGCAGACGGTTTCCTGTGACGCCAGCAAGCCAGCGAATAGCAGAAGTCTTGCCAGAAGACGATGAGCCAATCACAATCGACAGGAAGCCTTGGTTAACAGCAAACAGCAGAGACTCGAGAGCGGGCAGCTGACTGTGCAGAATACGCGAGCATTGTTGAGTATCTTGTTGATGAATACTGCCACTGCCACCTTCGCCAGCCGAGGAATCAGGCAATAGGGCAGAGCTGGCAACACGACGGTTGTACTGTGCGCGTCCAATAGTGACAGTTGTTGGAGTGATGGCAAATGTTGGAGTCTCTTGGATAACCTTAACCGAGCGCTTGGAGACTTGTTCAAACAGATCAATTGTGTGCTGACGATCCTCAGCAGTGCGCATTCGATGCACATACAGCATTCTCAAGAATACATCGGCATTGTAACCAAGCGAGGTGTGGCTGGCGACGAGATCGAGCCAGCGGAAGACATCACGTAGATTGAACTCCCATGGTGCACCGGCTCGACCAAACCGAGTCTTGACAGATGAATTGCCACCACCACCACGACGATGACCAGAGGATGCAGCTGAAGTGGCATCAGCCATGCGTTCATTAAACTCCAGAACGAGCTCTTGAGTATCACGATCAATGACAGCATCGAAGCGGTTGTTGCAAATCATGCGGAGATCCTCCTTTGACAATGCATCCACGTATACAGTTGTGAAGCGATCAACGAATGAGCGCGGCAGACCTTTACGACCACCACCTTGCTGCAGTGGATTCTGGGCAACAAAGACACGGAAACCTGGATGCGCGGTAAAGGAGATGCCGAGTTCAGGGATAAACACAGTGCCACGGTGATCCAGAATGGAGTTCAAGCCTTCCAGAACAGTCTGTGGAGCAAGATTGGCTTCGTCGAGAAGAACCCAGTCACCATTGCGGACAGCAGCCAGGAATGGTGCGTCACGCCACGCAAACAATGGCTGTGCATCAGCTGGGCTGCTATCAGCGACAATGTCCATGGCATCTGCATCAGCAACGACAGCGGCACCTACATCAGCTGATGGCTGCTGGTCTTGTTCAACAGGCATATCAGAACCAAACAGATCAGCCAAGTCGGACTGATCGCTCAAGTTAATACGCACCAAGCGATGTCCAGCAGATTTGGCCAGCGCCTCGACAATACTCGATTTGCCAACACCAGGACTTCCTTCAAGCAAAATCGGTTTGCGCAGCTGCATACCACGCAGCAGGCGAAGCAAGTTGTCATACGTAGTTGGTGCTTGGAACGAGAATGCAGGCTTGGAGCACTCTTCGACTGAGCCGATCGCAACGGCAAATGGGCCAATGGAAAGATGAGAGGTAGTCACAGAGACTGGGCATGTTGACGGCGAGAAATCCTGAATGATGTCAACAGCTGTGGCGCCATCAGAGAGAAGAGATGAACCAATCAAACGCAGTCTCTTGATGCAGCGGGCACGAACCTCGGCCAAGCGATGTGGGTTAACTGCAAGAATCTGTGCAATTTGGGCCAGTGCTGGAGGTCCGCTGTGGCGCTGATCACGGCTACCTGGCTTGTTAGAGCTAACTGCGGCACCAGAAGAAGTAGATGCGACACCAGTGCCCAGTCGATCCAGAACAACGAGACAGCCACCATGCTCAAATGCAGCAGACGGACCCAAGAAATCAGCAGTGGCATCGAGGAACGACACCCAAGCGAGATAGTCACGCATTGACAGTGAGGCGGCAGCAGCGTTCAGATCGGCAGCGCTAAACGAATGGACAGGCTCGCCATCTGGTTCGCGCAAGTTATGAACTGCCAACACGCCGAGCCATGCTGCAAACTCAATGATACGCTGGCCGACATGCATGCCGCGAAGCTTAGGACTCTTCAAGCGATGCTCAATGATGGCGGCAATATCAGCAGGATCACTGATGCTTGGAACCCAAATCTCAGTAAAACGGTTGCGGAGAGCAGGCGACAACTCCTTCTTGCCAGCATCTCCACCCGGATTCATTGTGGCCAGGAAGCGGAATCCATCGGCCTGGCGAACAGTATCAACGCCTTCGGCAGAAGCAGACGATGTCGAATCAGCCTTTTCAACCAATACAAGAGTGCCATTGGATTCAAGAACACTGTTCAGACGTTCCAATACAGAATCATCAGCCAGTGAGATTTCATCAAACAAGAAATGGTCGCCAGACTTGAGAGCAGCCACAAGAGGTCCATCGTGCCACTCAAACAAGCCCTTACCGGAAGACGACGCAGATGACTGACGGACCGGACGCTGTCCACCGATGATATCAGCAGCCTCTGTGTTCTGATGGGCATTGACAGCGAGAAGCTCTTTGCCCAGGATGGCAGCCAAGACTTGAACAACACTGGTCTTACCGGCACCAGCTTCACCAACCAGCAAAACTGGTTCATTGGCACGCAGAGCAGAGGCTACGAGCACAAACAAGCGACGCATGCTCTTGGTCCATGCAACAGGTGGCATTGAGCGCTTGTCGTCATCAGTCATCTCGCAATACGCAGCATATTCGGGCACATTCTTGGCAAACTCGGCCATCACAGCAGCATCATCGCTACGATCGACTGTGGCAGATGAGGGTGCAGTGGTCTTTGACTTGTTGCGAGATACAAAAGTGTAGCCCGTGTCGCCCATGTATAGTCTATCTTCATCAACAGTAACTCCAAATGCAGTCTTCAATGCATCGCGCACAATCTGCTTCTCCTCGGGATTACGAACACGCTCGGCCAGCAGCATGTAGCCGTGATTGGCAACTTCTTCCTTCATTGCACTGCCCTTGCACCGATTTGCCCATCTGAACATGTCGCGCAATGTGATAAAGCCATGCTTTGTATCAAACAAGCGCGTGCCTTGGCGCTTGGCAGTCAACTCCTTGTACACCTTGACCAGATCCTTGGCTGTGGTTGGAGCAATGGCGCAGCGGCCCTGTAGAATCTCAGCCAGTTCAGACACTGGGATCTCATCAAAGTGCATCTCTGCAAAACGGTTACGGAAGGCACGACTCAACTGTTGGCGGCCAGCATACGTTGTGCCAGCTGGATTCTGGGTAGCAAAGAGACGGAAGTTCTCATGCGGAGTAACACGCTCGCCAGTCTCGGGAATGAGAATCTCACGATTGTCATCAAGAAGACGGTTGAGCGCTTCGAGGACGTCGCTTGGAGCCAAGTTCAACTCGTCCAAAACAACCCAGTGACCGCGACGAAGAGCATTTACGAGTGCACCATCCTTGAATGACATTAGCGGAGCAGAAGAGCCAGAGTCAGCTGAAGAGTTTGCAACATATGAACCTAAATACTGCTGAATATCAGTGTGAAGATGGTTGTTGATGCGGACAAAGGTATGGCCAAATCTCCACGCTAAATGCTCGATTAAACTAGTCTTTCCGGCTGAAGTTGGACCTTGGATCAATATGGGGAGTCTATTATCAGAGACTGCACGCAGTAAACTACGCAAATTGCCGCAAACTGTTGGCGTGAAGATATACTTGCGAGATGCCTGCTCAAATGACGGCGGCTCGTTTGGTCCAAATGGGATTCTATAGCGTCTGCTCAAGTCAGCAACCATGTCTCCAGTATGTCTGATGCCAGCTGTGCCATCCATTTCATGCTGCTGGCTCTGATCACGTACAATTTTATTCAAACAATTCAACGCAGCTGGCTGGCTGGCTGGCTCAAGCTGGGTGATAAAGCTGAGCTCAATAGCATCACGCAGGCCATACCAGTGGCCATGCTTCCAGCCCTGATTGATCAGAGTAGAGAAGAAGCGAAGTGCACGAGTGAGCGAGCGCAGACTGTAGTGAGGACGTTGCTGAGCACCATCAACAATTGAGTGCTTCTGGGCCAACTCCTTCAACTGCGAATAGCACTGAGCCACTCTATCGACTGCATCTTCTGTCTTGACATGCAAGATTGGCTTCAGATAGCTGCGAATAATGCTCTTCAGGTCACCTTCATCCGAGTCTGGGCTCGCCACATAATACTCGGTAAATCTGGAGCGGAGAGCCTGAGGCAAGTCTCGTTTGGATACATCAGTTGCAGGATTCATACAAGCAAACAGTCTAAACATTGAATGACGCTTAATTACTTGCACTCCACCACCACTGCCACTGCCACCACGGCCTGTATCATCAGCTGTGTTATTATCATCGCCGCCTTCAGCAACAGTGAGTGCAGCATGAGCATCTTGCAATATGCCAGATATGCCCAACAGAGTATCTGGGCTAGCCAGGTTGATTTCATCTAAGAGAATCCAGTCGCCATTTTTGACAGCTTCAGCCAATTTGCCATCAACAAAGCGGAATGCTACTGCGTGTTCTTTCGATGCACTGAGTTGATTATCAAATTGAATAACATCTGCTGTAAAAGTCTTCCAATCCTCAGAGCGTGACAATAGCTTTGACTGAGATGACGACTTCTTTGATACTGGCTGATTAGCCACATTAGCAGCCGCCGCAGCAGCAGAAGTGACTTTGATAACAGCCTGAACCACATCCTCAACTGTTGGTGTGGGAGGTGGAACCATCTTTGCGTTTGCCACAGCTGCTGCACTAGCAGCTAACTGAGCAATATATGACCAGATTGCCTTCTTGAATCCGCTCAATACCTTTTTCCAATTTCCACTATTCATTGCCTTGTGCATGATGTTAACATACAATTTATTTTGAGGATTATCCAGTCCAAATGTAATTCCCATCAATTCCAAGAATCTATCAATTAGTGGCGCTCCAACAGCACGAGCATCAACTGGTTTAAATCCACCAACCAAGTCGCTCAACTCACTCTGCTGCGACATGTTTACTACATGGAGCTTCTTGACTCCAGCCATCTTTGCAAGTCGCTGAATCACAGTAGTCTTACCACATCCAGTCTCACCAACCAACAGGACATTCTCATTCAGGGAGACACTGACTGCCAGCTGCTCCAGCAGACGGCTGGCATGGCGAGTCAATGTAAATGATCCATCCTGCAACTCTTTATCGGATAACATGTCATATGTTGATGAGTGGGACAACACAGCCCGTCCAAACATCAACGGGCCGGCACTAATATTGGCACGGCCAGAGTGTGCTGATGGAGTGGAGAGAGATGGAACACGCTGGAGATACACTGCAACATTGGTGTGATCGAGTCCAAATAATTGACCAACACAGGTGGCCAGTAGCACATGAGCAGACTTACTCGCTGGATCAGACAATGTAAATGGCAGCATTCCACAGAAACAGTCCATCGTCTCTGCAAAGATATCCATGCGTGCATCCACATTAGGCACAACTTCTCTCAGCGGTTCGCTCGGCTGAGCAGATTGATATGCATGAGACTGGACAACATGTGCCAATTTGCCACTACCGCCAGTCAAAGAGGATGAAGATGACGAAGAGCCATCGCCAGCAGTCATCAATCGATCAAGTCTAGCGCACCAGCGGAACAAATCGCGTTGAGAAAATGTACGATTGGACTGAGCCAGCACGCGACCAAGTGCCTCAACAGCCTGCACTGGACTCTCAATAGTCAGCGCAGGAATATTCGTAGACTTTGAGAGTGAATCGGCCATTGTGGAAAACTGACGACCAACAACGATATCAACAAGGCGCGTGCCCAAATCAACCAGCTGCGATGTGATTTTAGACAGCACGGGATACTTTTGACTAATGGCATAAACAATCTCGTTGCGAGACAATGCATCGGTGCGCACAATTGACCAGCGTCCACTGAGCATTTTGTTCTGCTGAGGATCAACACTGCTACCTCCGCCAGCGGTGATGTTGATACGGCGAGTTCCCAGCAGTCTAAACCGCGGATGAGCAACAATGCATTCATCTCTTCCTGGCATTACCAGTTTGCCTTTATCAATCAATGGAACCAAAATTGCAAGAACATCAGCCGGAGCCAAATCAATATCTTCAAACACCACCCACTGACCATCTCGAACGGCACGTGCCAGCACTCCCAGCTGGAACACAAACTCGCCTGGTCTCGATGCGGATACATATGTGCCAAGCAATGCCTTCGAGTCAGCCTGGTCGCCCAAGTGAATCATAACAGTTTCGGTGCCGAGCTGGCGAGCGAGGTCGTGGATAAGAGCAGTCTTGCCAGTGCCAATTGCACCCTCCACGAGCACTGGAGCGCCAATTGAAACAGCCAGTGCAACCTTTTGCATATTGCGCCAGGCAGTTTGGGTGAGAATGAATCGCTCACTGGCGGGCAGCTGGGAAATATCGGCGACTCTGCTGGAATTGCCATCGGCATCAACATTGCGCATCATCAGAATGCCACAAACAGGTACAGTGAGTGGGCACAAATCGGCGGGCTGGATACGTAAGGGGGAGCCAGAGGGCAGTAGATTCTCATGGTTGATACGGTTGGCATCGAGACTGGTCTTTACAAGTGCAATCTGACGGCTGCGTTCAAGGATGTCAAATAGAGCAATGTGATCAGGAACATCCTTGCAAGCGGCATAGTTGGCAATAAACGCAGCAGCGCCGGCCTCACTCAGCTGAGAGTCAATGGCAATGCAGCGGGCAGCATAATAGCGAGCATCAACAGAGAGCTGGTTACCATTGGCGGACACAGTGGATGCAAGCAAATCAGAGAGGGCCTTCAATGGCAGAACAGAGCGGAAGAACTGCGGACTAAACAATAAACAGCGCAGAGCGGTACGGAGCAATGCCGCTGCATGCTGCTCCATGTCAGATGAGCTACTACCAGTTAAATTCTCGGGTCTAATTGCATCAAACAAGGCAGCTGATCTTTCGCTAAAGAACTTGGCACAGAGCGGCTGCAAATGACGGGTGGTTGGTACAAGAACAGAAAACGCCACGGCTGCCATCTCGTTAAACAGCGCAGTAACATTGCGAGTTTGTGTGTTTTGATTCAAACCAGCCAACTCGACAATGTGAGAATAATCAGAATTAACCCAGCGACCAACCAAATCAAACAGAATCGGTCGCAAGCGAGTAGATAATGCCACAAACAGCGCATGATGGGCATTAGCAGGCAATGATTGCTGATGATGCTGTTGTTGTTGCTGCTGATGATGAGAAGTGCTTGGCTGATGTTGAATTTGTTCGTAATGAATGACATTAACAAGTAAAAGTGCACTCAGAGCGTCGAGACATTTTGACCAGCGACCTGGGGATTGAGGTGCGAGAGAAACAGACTCTGCAAACTGCATTACAACAGGAACGCATGGTGGATGGCGAGGCTGAGTATTAGCTGTGGTAGTAGTAGTAGTAGTTGTAGTCGATGATGGATAAGCAGCATTGATCAAACTGGAGATATCACGAAGGACATGCGGCAGGTTGAGTGCAAACACGTCGAGAATCTGCTCATCTTCAACAGACGACGCCGAAGCAGTTGGTGAAGCCGATGGAGATGGCGGAGAGCTGAGTAGCGAGACATTGGCCAGACGACTACTGACCTGTTCAGCAATGCTTGGAGCTGAAGAAGAGGAAGAAGACTCGCGAGCAGATTGCAGGGAGGAAGTTCCAGCAGAAACAGCCGCGTCTGAAGTCGAGGATACTGCTACTGCTGCTGCTGACGATGGAGCTGCACGCTTCCTCGATGCCGTTGCTCCACGGCCGTTACTGCTACTGCCGCTGTTACTGCCGCTGTTACGCTGTGTCATCTCTATCGATCTACTCACTGCCGCGATTTTGTTTTAAACTTCTATTCGAATTTTTTGAAATGAAATGAAATGAAGCGGAAGAAAAAGCAACAAAGTTACTCGTCCTTAAAATAGTGCTCTACTCTTGGTAGAAACCTTCTCATGAGCCACAGCACTGTAAACCGTACAGCTTCATAGATAACAAACAGAATCAACAGTGTCACCACAGTAGCCCCAATCAACCCACTCTCCACTGTGACGCCTCCGCCTGTTTGACACATTGTGCTATTGACAAAGCTCGGCATGCCGTTTCTCGAGGTGTAAAAGTTGCCAAAGTAATCCGCCAAGTTGCTCAGTGGCCCAAAGATATAATACGGTCGCGAGTATGGATACGCAGTGCTCAGTCGAACACCAGCCTGTTGAGCCAGAATGCTGGTCCGGCCAGCTCGGAGCTCGGCCATGATAGCTTCGCGCGAGAAATTGCTGGCTTTGAGAACATTCCAGCCGTAGGTTGGTGAGGCGTAGTGCCAGTCCATGCCAGAAAGGGCCAATAGAGGCTGCGTTCTATACCGTGGCGCATCACTGGCAGAAGATGGCGACGCAGGGAACGGCGGAGAAGGCAAAGGTGAACTAGAATTGAGTGCTGTTCGCTGTTGTTTAATCAACTCCCAAGAATACACATCCAGCTCGTCATTGTGCAGAACCTCAACACCATCTATACCAATCTCAAACAACTCGAGCACGCTTGGATGATTCGGTAGTGTAGCCACTTGAAATCCCGTGCTGGTTGCATTCGACCAGCTGATGTGATTGACAATCACAATCCCGCCTGCATCATGCGCACGCTTGATATCCGCCTTGAGCTGCTCATTCGTGGGCCACGCACTCACTGGGAATATTGTCTCGTTCACCCCGATAAAGTTCATGTGTATCCGACAGCAAGAGTACTCCATTGCTGGGATCACAATGATCTTGCCTTTGAACCGCTCATCCTCCTCGCTCACCTTCACTGCAGCTCTGGCGCCGGAGATGGTGTTGTGGTCTGATACAACAATTGCATTGAAGCCGTTTGCAAGTGCATATTCCAGAATCTGCGCTGGTTTCAAGCGGCCGTCCGAATAGACTGTGTGAGCATGCGCTTCGAGGAATACATTGTAGTCTGTTGGAAACGATGAGTTGAGTGGGGACAGGTACGACTGCGGGCTTGGCTGCGGCCAATCTTTCCAAGACAATGCGTCAAAGTTGTATGGGTCAGCCATTCTAGGCTGGATGATTAAGACGGACAGAATGAACATTGCGACAATGCACAGCACCAGCACGATTAGACGAACCAAAGCGCCGAGAATGTATGGTCGAGCAGATGAGCGAACGGGCCATCGTTTTCGATGCTGTAAAGGCA
The DNA here is from genome assembly GCA_025201865.1 of Ramicandelaber brevisporus. Lineage (NCBI taxonomy): Eukaryota > Fungi > Kickxellomycota > Ramicandelaberales > Ramicandelaberaceae > Ramicandelaber > Ramicandelaber brevisporus. The sequence continues at coordinate 42,376 of MU602693.1, read as the reverse complement.
GAGTGTGCTGCCGACTGTTGTCAGCTGGCATATCGAGAGCTGTGTCGTCGCCATTGTCTGTACTGCCAAATAGAGCACCGTTTGCACTGCCAGCGGCTGAAGCAGATTGGGCTGCCTTCGAGCTCATTCCAAAGTTTATGTTGCTGTTTTCTTTATGTGTGTGTGTGTGTGTGTGTGACAGAGAGCGTGAATGGTAGCGAGCGAATGGAACAAGTGACATTGATCTCAATATGTTCCCAATTCGCGGCTTTGGATGTCGACTGGACACTTCATTCTGTTCCTCTGGTAGTCAGTGTCAGTCTGCGCCAGTCAGTGCCAGTCTGCAAAGGTAACCTTTGTAACCGTAACTGTTGTTGAGCTGTTAGAAGACGCCAGCCAATAGGGCATATCGCACGTACACCTTCTGTATTTCCGCCAAGTCAGATTCAAAGTTCTTTTTTTTTTTGACGATCCCACAACAGTCTTTTTTCAATCTACAGCAACGACGATGACGACAGCGGACGATGAGTTTGCAGCCAAGGTCGCTGAATACGAGCGTGTGCACAAGGGCCATGAGGCGGCTCACCAAACCATGGCGTACGTCGTCTTCTTCACCTTTCTCTTTGGATCTCTCACTCTCAACTTTTGGCGGGCCAAGTATCCCCGTTCGTACATGCGAGTCTCCCTGCTGGCGCTCTGGCTGATTCCACCGTTTCTGGCATTTGAGTCGGGACGTCATTACTTTTTGGCTGGATGGGCATTGTTTACGCTGGCCAGTGTGTGGATTATTAGAAGGAGTGCGCAGAGTCCATTGCATCCCTTGACACCAAGATTAGTCCATTGGTGGTTTTCCAAAGTGTATCAAGTGTCGTTTTTACTGGGAACCATTGGATTTGCGGTGATGATGCTCACTATCTTTGTGGCGGGATCGAACCCACCTCCACCGCCGTCGCCTTCACAGTCGACTCAGAACGGCGACAAGACGAATGCTCCTCATGAAGAGTATGACTTGGCAGCTGAAATCTACATGTTTGGAGCGGGCATGCTGTACTCTGGCATTTACTACGGCATTCTTGGTCGTGACTTGATCGAGATTTGCTCAGAAACGATGGCATCGACTCTGGGATACAGAAGTGACAAAGACGATGGCATCGCTATGCGTAGACTGGAAGTTGATGTCTGTGCAATCTGTGGAGGTCGACTTCGATCAACTCCAACTGCTCCTGCTGAGCTGCCACCAGTCGACGAGTTTGGATATGAGTTGCCACCAGGTGAGCAGCCTCATGCCTTGCCTCCGGCCGTCATTGATGACCACAGTGATGCAGCTTCTCCGAAATCACCTCCGTCGTACGATGAAGCAACTGGGCATCATCATCAACATCAACAGCAACATCAACACTCGTCAGCTGAAGAGGGAGTTGAGCCAAGCCATAGGTTAGACTGCGGACACGTGTTCCATGCACCGTGTATTAGAGGCTGGTGTCTTATTGGCAAGCACCAAGTGTGTCCATACTGCAATGAGAAGGTTGATGTAAAGAGTCTGGCTTCGAATGCATGGGACACTCGGCAACTGTCGCTTTTGCAAATGCTTGACTATGGTCGATTCCTTATCGCATGGCTTCCCTTAATGATTGTCTTTACTCGCATTGTCTTCTACTTTGCTAAACTAGATTAGAACTTCTCTCTTTTTCTCTTTTTCTCCATATCTTTTCTTTTGTTTTAAGCACTCTCATTCCAATGTAGTTTTGACGTTCACATCTCTGTGTTCCTTTGTTTTGTTTTGTTTTTGTTTTTGCTTTTGTTTTTGTTTGGTCCGCATAATTGTTTACAAAACTTTGTTGTTGTTGTTTTTTTTTCTTTCCACAACCAGCATTACAGTTCCATATATACTTCTCTCGCCTTCTCTCACCTTCTTTCTTTCTTTCGCTCTCTCATACAGATTGACCAGATGCAGCGTTTCCCTGCAGTGCCCAAGTGTCCACGCTGCAACAAGAGCGTCTATCTTGCAGAACAAGTCATTGGACCAGGCGGAGCGTGGCATAAAACTTGTTTGAAGTGTGCATCTTGCAACAAAAAGCTCGACTCCACGAACTTACTCGATCATAACGACGAGCCCTACTGCCGTTCATGCCATACGCGACTGTTTGGTCCTAAAGGATATGGATTTGCAGGCGGTGCAGCTGGGCTGTCGACTGATGCCTCAGTATCTGCATCATTCGTTGCGCTGTCAAACAGCGGAGGTGGAGAACGTTCACCGAGATTTTTGCCATCATCTCCTCATCGACTGTCTCGGCCATCATCGCCTGGCTTGCCATCCATTCCGTATTTGGGCCGCAAGTCGTCAGCATCAATGATATTCTCGTCCTCTTCTGTCAATCTGCCATCAGCTGGCGTTGATGGAACAGTGTCTGGTGGGCAAATTCCTCAGCTGCCATTCCTCGGTTCACCTGGCGGAGGAGCTTCTTCAACAGCAGTGGGCATCGCAGCAACCAGTAGTCACGATAGCACAACAAGTAGAGGTGGAACCCGCACTCCAACTCGCCTCGAAACGTCAGCTTTGCTATCGCGCAGCCCAGTGACAGTTGCAGCTACCCACTCTCGCACCAGTTCACGTGATAGCACACACAGCAATGATTACTATTCCTTCTCGGCAGTAGCTCCAAGCAACATGTCTCCCGTCCAGTCATTCATTGGGTCGTCAGCAGCATTGAGTCCGCGTCATGAACCGCATGCAAGACGCGGAACATTAACCACAGCCATTCCGCCAAAATTGCCGTCAATGTCGGTAGTTCGGCCTGGCTCAATTGTTTCGAATGCGTCTGCCATTGTGTTGCCGTCTCAATTAGCGAAACATTCGTCATCAGAGTCGTTTGTTGACGAATCAGACTCTACATTCAGAAGACCTCAAACGCCAGATGGATTAAATCGATCATTTGCAAACAGATCAAGAACTTCCTCATTCAATAGCAGTAATGCATGGATCCAACCGCAGTCTCCTCAGCTGCTGCAGCATCAGCATCAGCAACAGCAACATCCACAAGCATCGTTTGCGTCATCCAGTACCGACTCTGCGTCAAGAATATTCACAGCCAGCTCAAGCGACATTGCACATCGAGTTACCCATAACAGTGACAGATCAATGATTGACACAGGAGCATCATTTGACATTGGAGGTCCCAGTATACTGGGTGGCCACAGTGTTCCAGATGAGCAGACTCCTCCGAGCATCGCAGCCAGATTCCAACCAGGATCCACCTCGGCCCCATCAATCTATCGTATCAATCAAGGCTCAACAGCGTCAGTTGGCTCATCCCCATTCTCCAGATTCAGAACAAACAGCAATGCAGGTGGTAGCAGCAGCAGCAGCAGTGGCATCAGCAATAGTCCAGCACGGTCATTCTTCCAGCAGCAGTCTCAGCAGTTTAATGACATATGTCCCAGATGCCAAAAGGTGGTATATCACGCTGAAAAGGTCAGTTCATGCGGGAGAACATGGCACAAGCATTGTCTCAAATGTACAGACTGTAACAAAGGAATGACCCCAGGCAATGTCACTGATAGAAATGGTGATCCATATTGTGCAAGATGTTATCAGAAGAACTTTGGTCCAAAAGGAACTGGCTTTGCTGGCGGCGCTGCCTATTTAACTGCCGAGGGTTCCGCTCGTTAAATGTAACTGTATTTCACTGTTTACATTTTTACATCTAACATTTTACTCTCTTCTCTTGATCGTTTTACTTTTCACATGCACCATCTTTCTATGACATCTTTTTCTCAACTATATTTTTGAATTAAATAATTATACTAAACATCCAATCTTATAATATTCTACTACGGAATAATGAACATGACAATTGAAGAATAAAAGAGTGAGATAGAGACAGAGATAAAGGAAGAGGAAGCTACTTATTTGGCAAAGGTCTTAATGATGTGCTCGGTGGTAAGAGACTTTGGACGCTCAATTGGCATGCCAAGAGCGCGGTCCCAAACCAGCTGGGCGAGAACACCGAGAGCACGAGACACGCCGAACAGGACAGTGTAGTAATCCTGCTCAACAAGGCCGTAGTGCTGGAGAAGAACGCCAGAGTGGGCATCAACGTTTGGCCATGGGTTCTTGGTCTTGCCGTGCTCGGTCAGCACGCCTGGAGCAATGTTGTAGACCTGGCTGACGAGCTTGAACATTGGGTCGGTTGGCAGGTGCTTGAGAGCGAACTCGCGCTGGCAAGTGTAGCGTGGGTCGGTCTTGCGGAGGACGGCGTGGCCGTAGCCTGGAACAACCTGGCCAGACTTGAGGGTCTTCCACAGGAACTCGCGGATGGTCTCGTCGGAGACTTCGGCAGAGCCGAGCTCGTTGCGCATGTTCATGATCCAGCGAAGCACTTCCTGGTTGGCGAGGCCGTGCAGTGGGCCGGCGAGACCGTTCAGACCGGCGGCGAAGGAGAGGTATGGATCAGACAGGGCAGAGCCAACCAGGTGGGTGGTGTGGGCGCTGACGTTGCCACCCTCGTGGTCGGAGTGGATGGTCAGGTAGAGGCGCATGAGCTCAACAAAGTCCTTGTTCTGGTAGCCCAGGAGGTGGGCGAGCTGGGCACCCCAATCCAGATCCTTGTTGATGGCTGGGACCTTGCCGTCCTTGAACACGTTGCGGTAGATGCGGGCAGCAATCAGCGGCAGACGGGCAATGAGGTCCATGGAGTCCTCGTAGGCGTAGTCCCAGTACTTGGACTTGTGCACGCCGCTCTGGTAAGCCTTGGCGAACTGAGAGTCGTGGTTCAGGGCAGTGACGGCGAGCGAGAACTGCGACATTGGGTGCAGGGTTGGTGGGCAGCGGTCAATGAGCTCCTCGACAAATGGTGGCAGAGTAGCGCGGGCAGCCCATTCCTGGGAAACCTGCTTGACCTGCTCGGCGGAAGGAATCTCGCCAGTCAGCAGCAGCCAGAAGAGACCTTCTGGGAGTGGCTCCTC
>MU602693.1:16827-30219 GCA_025201865.1 Ramicandelaber brevisporus | reverse complement strand
TTAACACTTCCTTTTAGTAGATTGAATCTATTGGTATCTTGTCGGAGTATAATATTTTTCTCTCATTGTTTCTTGCTTCTATTCACAGTGTCCCAGCTCTGCTCTTTCGGGAAACGCTATTCACAAACTGAGTTTCTCTCACTCGTTCACACTCACACCTATACACACAGATACACACACCCCCTTTTTGCACTTTTGTACTCTGTCACTTTGTATTCACAAAACGCGGGTTGCACAAGAAACTCTCCGATATACACCAGCAGGCTGAGAGCTGTGCGCTAGTAGCCGGTTTGTATCACTGCCAAAGAATCGAAACACGTGTGTTCGTCGTTCCACTTTCTTCGCCTTTTTATATATCGCAATACCCGACTCTTTGAAAGAACGCAACAGTGACAGACCGCTTGTACTCTGTCGCTTGTTTGCCTGCTCGTTCATTCATTCATTCCTTCATTCATTCATCGCAATTTTGAGCCTGTGTTACCAAACTTGCACACTCGTTCTCTCTTCCTCATCCTCATCCTCCAGTCATTTATCACCTTTCTTTTTTTTTACTTTGCATAACAAGAGTCGTGTAACTTGCTGTCGCTTCCCCCGATCCCCCCAGCATTGACGACGACAAAGACTCGCGTGGGTTTCAAACACCAACAGCAACAGCAGTAACAATACACCGAGTTGAATCGAACACCTCTTTTTGATTGCCACCACCTCGTTTTTTTTTATTCACTTTCGCAAAAGTTATAGCTGCATATTCTCGTTGACGCCTCGTTGCTGCCAGAGAGGCTTTTTCGCGTCCTCTTTTGCTCTCGACTCCATCCACTGACCTGTTTCCTCTTTGTGTGTCTCTCTCTCCCTTTCGCCACACTCACGCTTGCTTCCTTGTTTTCACACACTAACGCCAGCAGTCTACTGAGTAGACTTTGCCTGTCCTCCTTTTGTCTCGTCTCGTCTCCTTGTGTCTCTCTCTCTCATTTTTGCCACACAATTTCTATTGAAGGCTGTGCCTCCATACATCTATTCGTCTTCATTCACAATAAGCCCGCCCTTTGTTTTCCCTTGCCATTCACAAAACAGACAGGGACTGCGATTGCCGCCTGCCTGCCTTCGCTTTCATTGACGACGCTCCTCTCTCCCTCTCTGCCTCTCTAACACACATAACCCTGCTTGTCTATTGTGTCTATACCTCTGTCTATACCTCTGTCTTCCTCCGTCTGTCTTTATTTTTGTTTTTGTTGCTCTCGTGCACTTTCATTACCCATTCACAAAACATCATTCCTATACACAAACCGCGGTGCCACGAGTGTTATATATATACCACTTTTCTGTCTTTGATAAAGTGAGCACGAGACCGACCGTTTGCTGCTCTGTTCATACTAACACAGACTGCTTTCTTGTCGAACAGATAAGTAAACTGACTACAGCAAACCTCCTTGCAACAACAGCTTCTTCTGCGCTGCTCTCCAATCATTCAACATTGGCATTCAGTCACACACACGCACACACACACACTTTCTCTCTCTAGCTATTTCTGTATCATCATCACCACCATCAACAACAGCCGATTCCATTGACATTATCCCCCTCTCTATTCACGGAAACACAACAAGCAGACTGCACACCGCCACCACCATCACCTCCACCACTATCCCGCACTTGCCTTTTCTTAATTAACGCCGCGTAGCGCACACAACTCTGCCTTCCTCCTTTCCTCGTCCTCCTCGTCCTCCTCACCTTCCTGCTCTACTCGACTGACAATAGTGTGAGCATGGTCGCCGCAAACAGCTCTCATATGTCTTCTGAACGATCCCCAGCTGCCCCCTCGTCCGCCTTCTCTCTGTCGCCATCTTCCTCATCTTCACTCATGGCCCAGCAACATTTTAACAACGACAACCCCTCCTCATCCAATGACATTTCCGACTCTGCTTCACGCCACTCCTCTTCGCCATCTCCAGACGACACCATCCCAGAGCCTGCCGATGCGCGCGGCTACGCGCTAGTGTATCACGACCGCGCAGCCCAAGACTTTGGCTACCAGTACTCCATCGACATCCACCTCAAACCGCGCCTGGATCAACCCATTGAACTCGACCAACTCTTGCTGCGACATTCAACCGCCACCCATTTCTTCCTTGACCAACCCACCGACTACGATTCCGCTATGGACAGTTTTTCGCAAAACCACAACCATCCTCGGTTCAGGCTAACGGTATCACCAGATGCATTTGCGCTGCTGAGAGACGACTCACAGTTTGCGTGCGAGGTTATGGGGATTGATTTAAAGGACGCGTACATTGAGCCAATGGCGCTGGCGTTTATGATGGCGCTGCCAAATTTGTTTGATATATGGTTCGATGGCTGTGAAATACCAGCTGGCGCTCATTTTTATCGGCAAATTGCACACAGCGGCCGCAATGATGTGCGGAACCGAGTAGGGTTGATTTCTGAAGGCTGCAGCTCGTTGCAAATGGTGTGCATCTCGAGAGCAGCTCCAGCAAAGGCATACGAAATGGTGCTCAAGTCGTCGGGCTGCGGTCTTGGATTCCTGAGCGTGCCTGGTCAATGGGGTCGCACTTATGCAAACTATCTCAAAGGACTGGGCAAGGCTGTGTCAATGGATTTGGATCCAGATGATAACGAAGGATGGGGCGATGATCCAATTATACCTCATGCCAACCGATCCGAATACGAGTATTGAACCACCGCCCTCTCTGTCTGTCTCTGTCTGCCTCACTCTGTCTCCATCTCTCGCTCTCTTCCCCCTTTATTATCCGTTACTCTTCTTGTTATTTGCACTACTTTTGATCTGTCTATTAATTCCTATTTCTACTTTCGACAAATTTTTTTTACCTGCTACCACTTGCTATTTATTATCCTAATAAGTGTTGTATCTACTCACTCATTCACTCTCTACTCTTTCACTCTCTACTCTTTCGCTGTTTACATTTAGACCGTGTGTATCAACCTGATACAGTGCACAAACCGTTACATAACTTTTAATAATCAATTATTGAATGTGTTTTAGTATTATATTCTAATTTGATATTAGGCTAATTAGGCAGTAATTAAAGGAACATTGGCTTTGCTGCTGATTCTAAATGAGACGGAACGTAGCCGTCTGCATTGGAGTCGTCAGTGCTATGCTGAGCAGGCAAAGCTGCCTTTTCACTTCTCGGTTGACTTTGTTGGTGTTGTTCACGAAATGCAATCGCTATCGCAGTGGCAGAGGATGTATCGAAGGCAGAGGATGAGGGAATAGCTGTCGCTGTTGTTGTCGTTGTTGTCGTTGTCGTAGTAGCAGCTGTAGTTGACGAATAATGAATGGGCCGGTGTCTAGGATCGCTAGCTACAGTTAGTTCAATGTCCTTGACAAATTGTAGTTTCTGGCGCTTTCTTCGAGTCAGCATTTTGGTTATGCTCAGTCCTTGACCAATTCGTCGCCGTTGTTGTTGAGGCTGCTGTGTATGAGGCATATCATGTAGTACAGGTATACTACTCTGCATGTCATCATCAATTGAATCATATCCATCACCGCCATAATCTGATTCATACTCATCATTGTTACTGTCGCTGTCACTCTCGGCATTGTTGTTATCATTGGTATCATCCTCGATTGTTGATTGCCGTGGTGCAGATGGCTGCACAGCTGCTGCTGATGCTGCTGATGCTGCTGATTCAATTACAGTGACCTTTGATGGTTTCTGGACAACATCAATCTCTATTCTCAGTGCGTATGATATTTTGATGTGGTTTGAATGAGTTGGCTTTGTCCATGTTGGCATTTTTGATATGATTACTCCAACCACTACATTGCCTCCAGAACTGGCAGGATCTCTACCACCACTACCGTCAATACTCGTAGTAGATACGAGACCACTGCCTGGGAATTGGAGATTATCCAGGTTGTACATTCCAGTGCGCTCGGTTGTTGCAAGCGATCGAGGCTCAGATACTGGTAGCGATATTAAAGACTCTGCATCCATACTTTGAGAGCTGGAATTGGCTGCGATTCGGTGCTGAATGTCTGTAGAGTGAAGAGCTGGTGAGTTGGGTCGTGAGTAATATGGATCATACATTGCTAAAATAGACTTTGGGTGTGGCTGCTGATGCTGTCGTGCAGGATGCGGAGATGAATATGGAGATGGAGATGGAGATGAAGATGGGAATGTTTGTGGAGGTTTGCGCATTGATGAAGATCGTGACAGATCGCCTGATCCATCAATTGCCGATATGCAGTCATCGTCATATGGCGCGCTTGGAGAAATTGCGAGTGACAGTGTTTCCAGCAGTACTGAAGGAGATGCAGGCGGCGGAGGAGTCATTGGAATAAGCCTATGCGCTGTGCCTCCAGCGTGATCAATTGATGTCAAGTGTTCAAAGCTGGTGTAGGCTGGAGCTGGAGTCAATCGACTGATTGAGTAACTGTCGCTGCTTTTGAGACTCAGCGTTGATCGCAACCCTTGTTCAGAGCTGGACATTGCTGCAGCTAGAGCAGCTGTAAATGCAGCTGTGACATACTGTGAGTGCCATGGAACTGATCCACTCACTAGTATCTGTTCTGTTTCATTCTTGAGTTCAACAGTGTCAGATGCTGCTGTTGCTGCTGTTGTTGCTGTTGCTGTTGCTGTTAACTGTCGTCGTTCAACAATTGAATATTTCACACCTTTAACTTTGAGTGATGGATGTGATAAATCGGATAAATCAGCCAAAACTGCTGATGATGACTGGTGTTGCTGTTGTTGTTGTCTAGTGTCAATTTCAAACTCTGCTGTTAACAATCCACCTGGGATCACTGCACGTTTATCGAGTCGAACCGAGAGTTTAATTGAGCCAGTCTGATTGACTGTTGGAGATGTGCTGCGTGGTTGCAAATACTGAGTTAATAGATCCGGTGCTGAGTGTTTCTGTTGCAGCTGATATGTTCTAGAATCAGAGCCTGATGACTGTGCTGTAGTAAATGGTACAAAGTCCAGTCCCTTCTTTGATGAAACGTGGTCGGCAGCATCGTCCCAATCATCAATGATATCCACTGCATCAATCCCATCAAACTGAAGCGCATTTCGTATCTCCACGTCATCCAACTTCTTCCCACTGTATATCTGCGCATGTAAAGTGTATCTAACTGAACATGGCCCATCGTTTTGAAACGACGGCGGAAAGTTAACCCGCGGCCATTTCAGCGCAAATGGAATCGAATACGAAGTACTACTAGACTTGGACCTGCATTCATCGAGTAGCTGTGCAAACTGCGGTACATCGCTCTCGTAAAGACAATGGCTAACAACGAGAAAATGCGACTTGACATACTGTGTCTTTTGACCATGATTGCTATTGCTGCTGTTACTATTACTGTTGCTGTTGTTGCTTTTCACATTGGGTTTGCTGCCTCGCTTGAATAGTCTTTGCAGCAAACTCGAATTGCTGCTGCTGCTGCTGCTGTTGGTACTCTTGCCGCTCGTGTCCTTGTTGGATGACTTTACTTTCACCGTGGCGCGCTCTGTTCCCAGCAGCACAACATACAGCCTCCAATTCTTCGGCAGTTTAGACCACGTAAACACAACTCGGCCTCGCAGCAGTGCGCCGGGTGAACATATATTCAGGCTGTCGTTGCCTTGCTCCCCATCCAACAAGACGTGAAAGCCAGTCGGCCATACCGCCATCTCTATCGGAGAGTCCGTCGCAGACAAAGACGAAGAAGAGAAGGAGGAGCGAAAAAAGAAAAAGTCGGCCGAGGATGAAGCCGAGTTTGAAGCCGATCGACTCAACTCGTCTGTTTGTCTTCTCGTCCGTTTATCTCTTGGTCTGTTTGCCTTGTCTTGTCTAGTGAGTTGACTTCTCGATAGTCTCCAAAAAAAATCCAATTCAAGTACAACTCGCGATATATATGCAGTCCACAGTTCAGCTGATCACGCATTCTGCAGCTGTAAGACGACCACAGCAACTGCTGGCGCCTCTTTCTGTATCATCATTGTCGGCACCGCTGTCACGTGTGATCTCGTCCAGAGTGGGCGTCACTGCGCGTCATCTGCATTCGTTGCAGGCTTCGTTGCGTTTCTCTTCTGGCTCTGGCTCTGGCTCCTCTGCTTCCGCTTGTTCATTAAACGGAGGAGGAGCACAAGCCAATTTGGCACACCTGCTGCCTCGTCGCCTTTCACGTTCTGCCTCTTCCCCTGCATCTCAAGCACTTTTGAACACAACAATGAACCTCAAGTATCGAAGCTTCTCGTCGAGTACCAGTGGAAGCGGCAGTGGCAGTGGCAATGCGGGCAGAAGCCAAGATCAGCAGCAGCAGAGTGAAGCGCCACATCCTGAACAAAAGATGACACTGAAGCAACTGATGCAAAAGTATGGTAAAGTGGCATTGGTGGTCTATCTCGCCATTTCCACAGTTGACTTGGGACTGTGCATTACTGCAGTGCATTTTGGTGGCCAGGACATGGTTGTCGGGATTGAATCGTGGATTGGCGAGAATATTGGAGAATGGGCTGTCCCGAAGCTGGCCACCGCTAAACCTCATCCATCGTCGCAGCCAGGTGCTGCTGATGGATCCTTACCAGTTGCAGATATTGCACAAATGGCTACAAGTGGACAGAGTGCACCAAGTGAGCAAGAAGATCAAGTTAGTGCCAGCTGGGCAACTACCATTGCAATTGGGTACTTGTTCCATAAAATGCTAATGCCCGTTAGAGTCCCCATCACTGCCGCACTGACTCCATCTGCTGCAAAGTACCTGGCTCGCTACCGCTGGTTCGCCATCAAGAAGCCTTGAACAAGACAAAACAGTACTAATAATAGTACACAAACTATCAACTAGGTAAACTAAAGCACTAGTTTTCTTTTCGTATTAAATCTTCCTAAATGTTCATTTTACTTTTATCAGGATATTAGATTCATCAACAATTCCGTAATAGTCGAGTGATCTTGAGTCATCATCTAGAAGCCAATCGTCACTAGCTGCGCCAGGAGAATAGTAGAATTCCAACACAATGGAGCCAATCGGTCGCTTGAGTGAAGTCAGCTGTTTGCCCATCAGCTTTCTGACGAGCTGTCTGAGTGTTGATATAGTCGTAGTGCGCGGCAGTTTGCGGACCAACTTTGTCACACTTCCATTAAGATTGAGTTCCAAATTAACAGCGACAAGACTGGCGCCAAGAGTTCCTGTCATTGCACTTGAAAGATTCCGCTGAGACTTGGCATCGGGATTACCAAAGGAAGGTGGTGGATCTCCATACTTGCTGCAAAGCGCTGCAAACCGTGGATGCCCATCTGCCCTACCGCTGTTGATGACGAGATTGCGGTAGTACAGCTCACTATCTTTACGCTCCGAAGCATTGATATTAGTGCGGTTTAAACATTTGAGCTGGCCAATGCGAGCAACTGTCAAAGTGCGACCCAGGTGATCCGGAATCTGATGCTGTGGCAAATGCGGGAGCTGTTTGGCCAATGCTGCAATGGTGAGGATGGGATTACCTGATGTGAACAGGTCGGTTAATGATGGAAACATGGATGCCACTGTTGATGTGTTGGATGCGCTGGTACTATAGACTTCATTGTTGAGAATATCAAGAGAGCTCCAGTCTGCTACGTTGTTATAACCAATATCGAGCGAGATCAACTTTGGCAGTATAAGACCCTCAATTGGCTTGATTTCAGCGATTGAGTTTGATGATATATCGAGATGAGTTAGACTCGGCATGAGATGTTGAATGTGCTTAAGCTCACTCAAATCTCCAATATCATTGTCGTACAATTCCAGAATGCGCAGCTTCTGTAGCGCTTGACGTTGCCTATCATTTGTTGGTGGAAGAGCGAGGCTGGAGATGCGATTTGTTCCCAAAGACAGCTGTTCAAGTTGCGGGAACCAGTGTGCAAATCTCATAAACAGCTGCCAACTGATTCCAGCTCTATCCAGATGCAGAATCCGCAGTGACCCAAACACCTTGTCGCTGACACCATCAACAAGTTCATCCGAAGGCTGTGCAAGTCGATTTCCAGTAAGCGACAGTACATTCAGCTGCGGGAACATCCCACAAATCTCAATCACTGTGTCCCAATCTGCAATCAAGTTTCTCGCCAGCAACAGCGATTGCAGCATCGGCGCAATGCCCTCAAACGGCGGTGAATAGTCATCACTTCCCAGTTTTGCCAAACATGAAATGTGCTCACCTTCCAAACTAGCTACAGCCAACTTTGGTAGCAGTGCATCATCGTCACCACTACGATCTTCTTCCTCCACTATGCGCACATACTCCACAACGCGATCAGCATTCAAAATGAACGAATCCGGATCGGTCGTAGCAAGTGCCTGCGATGTCTGATTACAGTATCGTGCCCGCAGTGCACTGATGAATGAAATGCCAGCTGATAGACCACGTGCATTTGGGCGAATGAACGAACCAGTGCCAGGAACCTTGCAGTCAAAGTAGCGCTTGCCCTTGTATTCGCCACTGTGCTTGCCGCGGTGTTGGTGCTTTGACTGCGCTTGAGAGGACGACTGCGCTGAAGCTGCCAGAGAAGCGTCCCACTCGACGCCGATCCAGCTGCCTTGGGTGCCGTCAACAGGTCCGACATATCGGATAGTGCCGTATGATTCCGTATCACCGTCGTCACAGCCGCCACCGCCACCACCACTAGTAGTAGTAGCGGCGGGTGTCTTCAAAACCACGCGCTGTCCAACTCGCAGATCAGTCATTTCTCGAGGAAGAAGACGAAGACGAAGACAAAGAAGAAGGTTACGCTCAGCGACAACTACCAGAAACGCGAACAAACAAAAAAGATGAACAGCAAACTTCAAGATTTCGACGTGAACCAAGTTGCAGATGCACTCGACGCGCTCGGCCTGAGCTCTGCGTATCATCTCATTGACTTCCAAGCCTTCGGCTTACCAACCACGCCTTCTTCCTCTTCGTCGTGGAAGCTGTACGGTCCCGCTCACACTGTCCGCCTCGTTCCTTTCTCTGACAGTACAGCTTCAAAAGTGCCGGCTGGCACCAACTTTATGGACACTGTGACCAAGGACTGTGTCGTTGTCGTTTCTGCCCCAGACGGTGTCGAGAATGCAGTCATGGGTGGGCTGTTGGCTCAGCGTGGTTTACATCTGGGATTTGCTGGTGCACTGGTGGATGGACGCATTCGAGATGTGGCAGAGCTTGACCAGCTGGATGTGACGATTTTGGCGCGCGGAACATCGCCACTCAGCGCGAGACAGCGCACGAAGCTTGTGGCAATTGGAGAGCCGATTGAAGTCAAATCGAAGGCAGCCGGCGGTGTTAAAGTGGTGGTTAAGCCAGGTGACATTGTGTACGGAGATCGAGATGGTGTTGTGATTGTGCCCGTAGATAAAGTTGAGGATGTGGTGAAGGAATGTGAGAAGATTAGAGAGATTGACGGCAAGGTCTCTGCGGACATCTCCAACGGTATTAGCTTGCAAGCTTCATTTGCCACTCATCGTTAACAATAAAATGGATTTAAATCACCTAGTTTCACAATGAAGCGAAAGCAAAAAGATGATTGCCTCCTGCCAGAATCGAACTGGCGACCTTCTGCTTACTAGGCAGACGCTCTGCCAACTGAGCCAAGAAGGCAAGTTTACATATTTTCAGTTTATTAAAAAGAGGCGGACTATTGGTCTTCGGATACAAAGAGTAATGTTTTAATTGATAGTGGGAATGAAGGTAGTGGTATTAGCTCAGCCGGTATAGCTACGAGTCCAATATTCATTCAATTCTTTCTCATCAGAGTAGGAGAAGCCTCTGGTTTGGTATTGCAACGATCATTGTAAACAAGCTTAAAGCATTTAATGAATTACTGCCCGATTTCCTCTGGTTCGAAAATGGATGGGATGGTCTCGCCCATCTCCACCGCTTGCTGTATATGATCGAATAACTTCACCTCCATCACATCAAAGAATACACCGCGGGAAGGATTGATTGGATCGTAACCTTCAACAAACTCTTCATCTGCATCATCACCTACCGACCATTCTACGATGCTCAATCGTGGCAACAGGAATGGGTTGTTCACTGCATCAATCAGGCGCTGCTTGTTCTGCGCAGTTGGTGGCAGGTGCAAATCCAATATGGAGAGCATAGGGAAACGCGGTGCAGACTCGTAGAACAGCGTGCTCAATGGATCGTACTCGGATGTAGGCAAGAAGTGAGTCATATGCAATCCATATAGTGCATCAGCATGTTTCTTGCCCAATTCAATCAGAAACTTGCGTTCAATCTCGACCAACTCGGGATTACCGGATGAGCACGCGCCAAGTGTGAACCCAATCATGATAAGCAATCTGTAATTTGAACGACGTATACCGCAAATACGATCAATCAGAGTGTACGCACGGATGTTACGGCCAGTCTCAGGATTCCGGATGGGATGTGCACGTGTGATGTCAAACTCTGCAATAAGTGTCAACTTCTTCAGTCGTGGCATGTTTTTTGGTTCACACAGCAGATTTGCCACTGCGAGCAACACCTCTATGCTAGGGACATTTGACAATCCCAACTGGCGCACATTGCAGAAGAGCGCAAGCTTTGATGACACATTCTCTGCATTTATTGTCGACATCGGTATATCAAGAGTTGATATCTGAGGAGCAATTTTGCGCAAATTTGGACCAGGGAAATCATCCATGTTTGTTATATGGGCTCCTTCAAAGCTGAGCACTGAAAAATGCCGCTTGTCCACAAGAGCCTTGTCCAGTTCTTCCAAAAAATGCTCATCTCTCAGACCGGGAATTCTTTCTCTAAGAACCATAACTTGTAATTTGCTCATTTTCGACACCACTTTGCCAAGCCAACTAGAACACGTTGCATCACCAGTAGCCGAAGCAGAGAGCCAAGCCACGTTTGGGATTAGATCACCAAGGTTGGGCTCAACCTCCAGCAGCTCCTTAAAGAATACTGTCGTTACAAATAGTTCACGCAAGTTTCGACCATTGTTGCGCAACGCATCGATTGCACCTCTCAGCGTGAACCTTGTGGACTTCGTAATGCGGCCATATAACAAGTAGGAGCAGCGGTGATATCTCATATACGCAGTGTACCATGTTCGAGACACCAGGCGAAGCTTGGCACGGAATGGTCGATCGACAAACAGGATAATGTGGCCGATAATCTCAACAGGAAGCCAGGATATGGGGTTGATCAGCACAGAATCGATGTCAGAATCGTATCGACTACGTTTCAACGGCTCTTGCAACGGGTTGAGCAGTTTGCTGATATTCATTTGTGTGTTTGAAAGTGTTTGTGCGTATGTTCGAGAGTTGCAAGAAGTGCTGGTGACGGAGTGCAGAGACAGTTGGTCGAACATCGAGTTGGGCTATTCTATTATTGATAAGCCATCAAGCCTCCTTTTCCAGGCATACAGAAATAGTCTCATTTACCAAGCTGGTCTCGATCCAATTTCGGAAAGGGCATCGGAGTAATGTTGACTATTGACAAAGCGTGCATAGATGCATATTCAGGCTGCTACGCTACTATCTACTACCATAGTGGTTGATGTATAAACACATTCTAAATAGATCACCGCTGTTATCACAATGAGATGAGAGACGATTCCAAAAAGCAAGAAACACTGTTCTCGCGCTGTTTTCTATGCATTCTTCGCCACATTCTACTCCAGCTAGTGAGAAAATGATATTTTCGAGGTATCTTTCTGATGCCGTTGCCAGGTCAGTTTCAGCGACGCCAGTACTCGCCATTCCTGAACGCGTCATTCAACTCTTTCTCCAAACTGTGCAGAGTCACTAACTCGACACGAATGATCGCATTCCTCTTTCGAACTACGATTCTGACTGAGCTGGCTGTCGAACTACGTCAGGAACAGGATATGAATCCACACAATAATTCTACGCGTAGAACTCAAGTGTGATGGAATGCCTCATACTTCATCGATGTACCTCAAAGAGTGTCTTTGAATAGTCGACATTGGTTGATATTGGTCGATGTTTGGCAAAGTCACAACAGAAGTCACAAAATCGGTGGAGTTTTCTCTGGTTGTGATACTGGTGCATATCCTTGAGAAAAAGACAGTAAACAAAGCACAGTATGCCGCCAAAACGACGCTGCCGTACTATCGCTGCATTCTCCACTGCTCTAGACAGCCTGCGTGACAAGATCTACAACTTTGCGGACACTGCTGATGAGGAGCAGCCGCGCGAAGTGTCTCAGCTGGTTGATCGCCTCAGCATCTCCAACCACGGGCCGTTCCGCCTACTGGATCTGCCGTATGAGTTGCTCGAGTACACTGCAGAAAGGTACTTTACTTATTACGAAGCTTTGCCAATCTTACCAGTGAATCGAGTGTTCAATGAACTCTTTGCTAATAGAGTCTGGAAACGTGTTGAGCTCGATAGCAAGATGGCCGATGGCAGCAAAGTACCACAGAATGTATTGATGAGGAACACTCGACGCATCCGAACTGTCAAGCTGTGGTCCATTAAGCCGGATTTCCTTGTATCTGGCTACTTTGCTTACGTTACGTCGATCACATTTGATCTGAAAGAGGATGTGGAAACGATGTTCACATTCCATCTCGAGAAGATGAAATGTCTTCGCCGTGTGACTCTCAGAATCGACAACAAGTCGAACAGTGTGATCGATGCAACTGCCAAATGGGTTAATGACAACTATCGCAGTGGACATGTCCAGCAGATTGTGATCCGTGCATCGTTCTATCTATACATCCTGCAAGCGAATCATTTATTGGCACTGCTTCTGGACAAGATCGAGTTCAGGAAGCGCATTCGTCTCGAATATGAGTTTTCGCAGATGCCCTCAGCCAGCATCATTCAGTGTATGCCAAACATACTTACCAAGCTGTTCATATCCGAGGCAATAACAGTGGGCTGTCACGGTGAGATCAACAAACTGGTCTTTGGCACAGACCCAGAATCTGTCTTTGCGCATTTACACACGCTCCGCATCCAGGTATGCTGCAACAAGTTGAGTCTCTACACCTTCCAATCGTTTGTCTCCGAACGCTTTCCGGTTCTCAGAAGCCTTGCCATGTATGTGCCAAAGCAGAGTTGCAATGGGGATGTAGGTGCTCCACTCGCGACTATCTTCTCCAACAAGCAATGGTCGTCTATCGCAGATTTGACGCTTATTGGTAATGACACAAAGATACCGGGAGTTGGTCGACTGTTACTGAAAGCGATGCCTACTCTCCACAGCTGCACATTCCGATGTATAGCCGAACTTGATATCTCATCTGGAATGGACACGTGTCTGACCATCTCCAGGCTGTCTTTGAATGAGGCTGCTCTTGAAACAGGACATCTCCGAGGCAAACTTCCATGTCTTGTTTATTTGGAGCTGGCTGACATGTGCATTGACTTGAACTATTTGCAGTTCATGGCATCATGTACGCGGCTTGTGGAGATCAAGCTGACAT
>MU602693.1:0-12933 GCA_025201865.1 Ramicandelaber brevisporus | reverse complement strand
TCCGAAGTGCTTGATCGACAACTCCTGTCCAGTAAACGGAAGCTCCTCAATCTAAAAGAGTAGATGGTTGAAGTTGTTTCATCTTCACTGCCATTGACATTCCAGTTGAACACAAGCTACAACTTCTGGTCAAGCAGTGTATGAATGCGTTAGTTACTGCGATACAATGTGGATAGATGAAGTCGATTTGGGTCGATTTTATTCACGTTTGTTTTGTTTTGTTTGCTTGCCGCGAAAGGAGGTGACTGGTTTGCTCTCTCTGATCTCAACTACTCGACTGAAGATTGACCACTACAAACAACAAAAGCAACAGAACAGAGCAGAGTAGCTGATCTACCCAGCGGTCAGCCAGCCATGTCGACCTTGAAGATCAAGACAGAGCTAACAGCGGCAGCAGCAGTAGTAACAGTCGGCGTGCAAGTCAAGCTCGAACCGAGTGTCTCAACAGCTGATATCAAACTCGAACAACACACTTCAGACATTGACACCAAGGTCGAGCCTGGCTCAGATATTGACAGCGAAGAGGACGAAGAAAGATACATCAAATCAGAGAGCGATGATGATGATGATGAAGACACCGACCAGCAACTATTCATTTGTAAGCAATCTGGGTGTGGTCGTGGTTTCAATTCTTCCAGCTGTCTGAGTATGCACCAATTTGAGCATGGACTCCAAGCCAAACTTAATACATTTGGAAAGACTTACACTCTGACTCGACTGTCGTTAGATGATCGATGGGTATGTTCTATTCCAGATTGTACATCAACAGCCAAAACCATTGATGCTTTACGTTGTCATATACGGAAAAATCACGCCAATACAATGAGACAGCAGCAGCAACATCAACAGTCTCAAGGAAAGAAGGTTCAGCACAGTCTTTATTTCCATGATGTAGATGACTTTTACATGAATGGAGTCCGTTGTGGCTATCATAATACAACTGGAGTGTTCCTGTGTTACGAATGCAGGTTAGTTCCAGAATGCTTGCTTACTCATTTACAGCAGAAACATGGATGCGATGAAAAGCCAATTGACAACTCTGCTCTGCCAGAAAGTGTAGTAAACGCAAATGCCAATCCCAACATTAATCAACACACCAGCAACCCATATCTCGCAGCAGCAATTAGCCAACAAAGTCAACCGCAGCAACATCAGGATATATTTCAAGGTTGGTTGTGTGCCACATCAGATTGCGGTTATTGTGGTTATACAGTTGATAATAAGAGTCACCACAAGAGAAACATGCACCAAGGTGAGCAACTATTGACGGTTCAAGCACTATTGTTACGTCTTAATTTATCGAAAGCACACACTACATGCTTTCTTGTTACCCGCATTGATCAGGCGAGCGGCGCTGTCACGACCAGTGGGAACAAAGTGAACCGGCACAAATTCGACTACAGTCACAATGGATTGAACTCTCAGGATGAGAATGAAGATGACGTCGACATGAACGAGACTACAGATGCATCCAATCAAAAGAGAAAATGGAAGTGTGAATATCAAAATTGCGAGCGTTTCTTCAACTCATATGGTCAGCTTAGCTTACATCGGCGCAACCACAAATGTGAAGTTGTGATTACTGTACGTGGTAGTACCTTCGCCCTTACTCGTCAGTCGTCAGATGATCGATGGCCGTGTCCAATTCCAGGTTGTGAATCGAGGTACAGAACAATTTGTGCAACTCATGCGCATATTGTAAACATTCATAGCACATCTTTGAAACAAAAGCGCGCCAGTAGCGAAGACGAAGACAATAGTCAGCAGCAACAGCAAACTATCAAGAGAAGGCTACTTGCTATTCGTTATTTGCATATGGATGGGTTTTATGTCTGTGGTACTAGATGTGGCTATCATAACACAATTGGAGTGTTCATTTGTTACGAATGTCGATTGGTTCCAGAATGCCTACTTACTCACTTGCAGGAGAAACACGGATATAGTGAGAAGTCGATTGATAACTCTGCGCTGCCAGAGAGTGCAGTAACTGCAGATGCTGATCCAAATGTTAATCAACACTCCAGCAACTCACTTCTCGCATCAGCAATTTGCGAACCACATTGGCAGCATCATCAGGATATTGTTCAAGGTTGGTTGTGTGTTGCACCTAATTGTGGGCACTGTTGTTGTACTAAAGAATCTAGAAATCGCCATCAGTATTTGAAGCATAAGAGCGAACGACTCTCGGCAGTTCCAGCACTCGTATTGCGATTGCTCTATGACAAAACGCAAACTATGTGTTTTCACATTACTCGGTTGGACACAACCACTGAGAGCAGTGACAAGCCATGTAACTCTACAAGTCAGTATAATAGCGAGTGTGATGACGAAGAGGATGACGGCGATGAATTAGTGCTGAGTGATTATAGTGATTAAGACGATATCAATTAACAGTAAACAATGAAAGTGTCTGCACCGTCACTATATAACAAGTCTAATTTCCCGCTATCAGATGATCTTGAATGAAATAACTCATAGTTTGAATAGTAAACTAATTGTTGACTTAAAATGATTCTTTTTTTATAATTTAATGTTGTAGTACGGCAAAATGATTGTGTGCAAAAAAAAAACGTAGTTACGAGCGTCGCTATTAGTTCTATTCTCGAGTGTCAACCTCGAAGTGAGCCAATATCATGCACAACTTGCATCAATGCTGCTTATTCAACCTCGTACATAAGCTTGACGAGTTTGATGTAGTATTGAATGACGAGTCGAATGTTGGTATGCGGCCAATGGATGCCATCTTTATCCTTAAACCACTCCCTATGCTCTGTACCACAATTGCACTGGAATGGCACGTTACCAAAGGATTCATCCTTCAAATGAGCGTGGATCAACGATTCCACACGATCAGCCTTTGGAGTTCGAATAGCAGAGGGGAAATCGTACGTCTTAAATTCCTCATTTGATACACTCTCTGAATCTTCATCCATAGTGAATTGCGCTTTCAATTCGGGTGGTTGTTCAGGGAAGACATCCAGTAGATCTATTGGTATTCTGCATTTTCTCGACCACTCGTTCATGCGCTTTTTCACATTAACAGCTTTGCCAACCTTGTAGAGTACCGCGGAAAGATGCTCATTAGGTATGTCCTCGTTGGTAGCAATATCTAGATCAGCAAGCTCTTTGGTCAGAGTGTCGACAGGATCGGCTGAAATTTGCTCAAGCAAGTCGCTGATCATTCCACCAGTACTGGTGTCAGTCTTGTGCTGATAACAGTATATGAACCCCGGTTCATCAGCATCAGAAGCTGGCTTTGTGATTAGTTCCAGCAGCTCAGATTGAGTTGTTGGTGACAAGGATGGATCAATATACTCTTTTGCCAGATCCTCGTTTCTGATCAAGTTCAGCTTCTTGTCCTCGGGGTGGTGGTACACAAAATCGTGGAGAAATTCACTGTGTTCTGGTTGCTTGTTACGAACAGCATCGATAATTACTTGAAGGCGCGATGAGAGCTCTGGAGGTGGACGGGCTGCAGCTGCAATATCGTGTGAAGCTTGCACTGGTTCAGAGGTGCTCGACAGGTTCTTATCCTTGTGGTGGGGACAGTACAATGGCTTGTCAGTGTCATGATAGTTGTTTAGCTCACGTTCGCATCTCTTGTGTTGTTTAGTGTATCCACTACATTGTTCCTTTCCCATCTTTTTTGCTGAAGAAAGTATGGGAGAAACGGGGCACTTTGGAGTACGTGGCGAGCCTGGCGAAGAAGCCGACTTGGATGGTGACCTGACGGCTGGTGGGGTGGCAATTCCATTGTCCTGCCCCGGAGCATGATTGTCTACATCATGCTTTGTCTTGCTGCTCTTGCGATTGCTGTATTTGCGCCTGTTATACTTGCGCCTGTTATACTTGCCTGTATACTTGTTCATTTCAAAGTGTGAGAGATGACAAGATAATGAGATAGCGTGACAACAAAATAGTAAGCTGCGGTCACAAAGAGGAAAAAAGATGAGGAGAAGAAGGAGAAGAAGGACGAAAAAAGGAACGGCATATGCAATTCGACTACATGTCGTATTTAAAGGGAGGGGGCATGGGACTCTCGATACGGCGCACGTGCTCTTCAGTTTATTTTTAGTAAAGACTTACAGTGTGTTTTTTTTATACGGAATGCTCACGAGAGGATGGTAACCCTCGAAAAAAATGAGAAGAAAAGATGTCTATACTTGGAGAGCTAACGTGAGCTGAATGTTAAGGAAGGGCTGTCAGCAACCCAAATCCTCCGTTTCAGCATTTTCCCTCAGCCAATCGTGTTGACGCCAAACTGGTAACGTGACGATACCTGAACATTCCTTTCTGATGAAGGTGTTATTTATTGCATGCTCAAGTTTACATTCCTCGTCTACCGCTTCCACATCAATTCTCGCTGTTTACTAAGGCCGATCTCTACAGTATAGGCAGACTGGATGCCATGTAGTATTCTCAGATTGACACTCAAGTGACATCCTTGGTATGCACGTGGACCACCTATCGATCTTGCTCTAACAAATTGATGGGAAGCTGCCAAACGGCGGCTATTTTTGGAGTGTACCGTTTTGCTGTGCTGCCTTTCCCTCCTTCTCTAGTATCGCCAACACTATCACCCAAATCTACCGAGAAATAAACAAGCCAAGATGACCTCGTTCAACGTTTCCTCCAGCAAGGTGGCCGCTGCCGCTGCCAAGCACCCACGCGTCCACACGCGTTACTTTGGCTATGGCACCGCTGGCTTCCGCTACCCAGCCGACCTGCTTGACTCCATCGTCTTCCGTGCTGGTCTGGTAGCCGTCCTGCGCTCGCTCGCTCTCAACGGCAAGCAGATTGGTGTGATGATCACAGCCTCGCACAACCCAAGTCGTGACAACGGTGTCAAGCTCGTTGAGCCGCTCGGTGAGATGCTTGTTCAGAAGTGGGAGAAGCACGCCGAACTGGTTGCCAATGCCACCGATGATACCGACGCATTGGTCGCTGCATTGAAGGACGTGATTAGCGCCGAAGGCATCTCCAGCAACAAGAAGGCGTCGATTGCAGTGGCGCGCGATACTCGTCCAAGTGGTGTTGCTCTGACCCAAGCCATCAAGGATGCAGCAGAGGCATTTGATGGAGTTGATGGCGTGACTGTTGAAGTTGTTGATCATGAGCTGATGACTACGCCACAGCTGCATTATGTGGTGCGTGCCACAAACACTGCCGGTACTGCTGATGCGTATGGCGTGCCAACTGCCAATGGCTACTATCAGAAAATTGGCGATGCATTCAAGACTCTCATGGCTGGCCACAAGCAGAGCTCGCAGATTGTTGTTGACTGTGCAAACGGTATTGGAGCGCCAGCGCTCCGTGCATTTGCCGACTATGTTGGCCAGGATGTGTTGAATGTCCGTATCATCAACGACAACACCAGCGATCCAGCTATCCTCAATGCAAAGTGCGGTGCTGATCATGTCAAGACTCAGCAAACGTATCCAGCTGGTCTTGATGCTCAGGTTGGTGAGCGCTACTGTGCCTTCGACGGCGATGCCGATCGTCTCGTCTACTTCTATCGCAACGAGAAGGACGGATTCAAGCTGCTTGATGGTGACAATATTGCTACATTGACCGCTCTCTTCATTGGCGACTTGGTGCGTGCCGCTGGTCTTGGCAAGGAGCTGCAGGTTGGTGCCGTCCAGACTGCTTATGCCAACGGTAGCTCTACCAAGTTTATCATTGAGGAGCTTGGTTTGAATGTTACTTGCACTGCAACTGGTGTCAAGCATCTGCATCACGCTGCTGAGAACTACGATATTGGCGTCTACTTTGAGGCCAATGGTCACGGAACTGTGCTGTTTAGCGACAAGGCTCGCAAGGCTGTTTCCACTCAGTCTGGATCTGCAACCAAGGAGCAGGAGGAGGCACGTGTTACTCTTCGCAACGTTGTTGAGGTCATCAACCAAGCTGTTGGTGACGCCTTGTCCGATATGCTCGTTGTCGAGGCTGCACTTGCCCACAAGGGATGGACTCTCGAGGACTGGGATGCTCTGTATGCCAACTTGCCCAACAAGCTCCAGAAGGTTGTGGTGTCCGACCGCACTGCCTTCACTACGACTGATGCTGAGCGCAAGCTGGTTACTCCATCCGGCATGCAGGCATTGATTGATGCCGAAGTTGCCAAGGTTAGCCAAGGCAGATCATTTGTCAGACCATCCGGCACTGAAGATGTTGTGCGTGTCTATGCTGAGGCTGCCACCAAGGAGGAGGTTGATCAACTGTCCCTGGCAGTTAGCCGCGCTGTCTTCAAGAACGGAGGCGGTGTTGGCCAATGTCCCTAAGTTGATGTGAGTTTCCCTTTCTCTTCACTTCACTTCTTTTCTCCTCTTTTTCTTTTATTGAATCAATTATCTCACTCGTTTTTTTTATTTTTAGTTATACTGTTGAAACGGATCGCCAGCCGAGATGACGACAGCATACTACGAAGCAGCAGCGCACGACTTTAACGTGGAAGAGTATGCACCGGTGATCGCTGGCTGGAACGAGAGCCCAGCGTTGTATCTTGAGCGGTATTTTGAGACTCGATTCTTTGTCGATGAACAGTCGCAGGCGGTGTTCTTTGTTCGGCAGGCAAACAATGGACTATGCGTAATTGGACTCGAGCGGCTTCCTCCATCATTCAGTATGGACATTAGCGATGCCAGTAGCAATGTTGATGTGCGGTTGGTATTGGCGGGATCACTCAAAAACGGACTAAAGGCATCAGGAAAGAAGAAGAAGGATGCAGCTGGATTTAGACCGCAGGATGCATTATGCACAATCCAGATTCATCAACAGGGAATCATCAATGGAAGGGAGGAGGAAAAGGAAGAAGGTAGTGGTGATGGTGGTGGTGTTAATGATAAGACAGTGATCGAGCTGAAAGTGCCAGCATGTATCAATGGACAGCTGATTGAGTTCAACGAGAGATTGGTAAAGAATCCTCGGTTATTAATGGACGATTCCTATGGAACTGGATTTGTTGCAATTTTGAGACCAAAGGCTAAAGATCCCTCAAAGGCTACATCCAATTTACTTTCGAAATATCAATTAGACGAACAAGTATAACTATAAGTATGACTATAACTATAACTATAAATACAATCGCAAATTGAAAAAACAAAAATAGAAAGACAAAGATAAAAAAGATTTAATTCACTTTACTTTACTTTGTTTTTTGGCGAGGAACGAGCTTGGCAAGTTCGGGAATGATTCGATCTGGAGTGTGTCTATTTGCAAGCATGACCTGCATGGCTTTGCAAGGTGCAATGACATACTCTGGAATAGTATCAACCATTTCATTGTACATTTCTTTCGGCATTTGATGGAGCTTGATTGATTTTCTGCCGCGCAATACATCATCATTATATCTTTTTCTAATCAAGTCAAGTCTGATCTGAACCATTTGGTCTCGCTGCATTTCTCGTCTTATCTTTTCACGCGCTGAAATGTTTGGATTGTTCAGCACTCGCTTAAACTTGCTGTGAACCTGCTTCTTTGCCAGCTTCAAATCTCTCTTCAAAGCGGATTCACGCTCGGTTATTTCTTCATTAACAATGTGGGTTGCACCAATCACGAATCCATACATGTGAGATATTTGATAATGAGTGCAGTAGCCTAATCCAAGTGACAAATCAATTCGACCATCTTGGAACAGAGCTGGATTTAGCTTCTCCGGATGATTCGTAGTCAAAATGAAGATTGAGCCCGAAGGCACTCCCATTCCTTCAATTGTAGCCACAAAGTCTGCAAACGTGATTGGCTGGAGTTCCTTGGGTCTAACTGGTCCAATTCCGTTAATTCCTCCTCCACTTCCACCACCTGGACTCATGCCATCACCATCGCCTTCTTCAGCGTTCAGCATTTCTGACATTAATACTGCTCCAGTGCCATCTTCTTCATCGTTTTCTTCTTCGGCATACATTTCTTCATCCCACGAACCCCATGGAAGCGATCCATCCTCTCTGCGTTTATAATCGTCATCATCATCACCGTCATCGTTATCATTGTCATCATTATCATTGTCATCATTTTGTTCGTGCATTAACATTAAATCAGCCAGGAACATTTCAAAGATATCCTCTGTTTCATTTCCAACACAGATTGCGTCAACATGAGTATCAACATCTTCAAACACAATGATTGGCTTTCTCTTCTGAATTCCACAGTCCCACGCAATCCGCTCCATTGCCCTTTTGAACAATACAGATGAGTTAATCTGTCTCAGATTCAATACAAACACCAGTCTCTTCAAGTGATTGGCCAATGCATTTGCGAGTGAAGTCTTGCCGCAACCTGGTCTGCCGTGCAGCAAATAAGCTCTTCGGTAAGGAAGACCGTTTCTCAGATAAAAGTCTCGGTCATTTTCAAAATTCTCCAAGTCTTCTTTAAGTACGTGTTCTTGCTCTCGATCAAGTGCAACTGAATCCAAACCACCATTGGTGTCATCGAGATAACGAATAGTTTGCCAATTTCCGTCAGTATCGGTCCATGTGTACTGCTTGAAATAATAAACTCTACGGCGCATATCATATCTGTTTGAATACTTGTTTGCCTGAACCACATTGTGCAAAAACTGCTGAACATCGCCAACTGTGCGATCATCTCCACGGCTAGTCTCAACAAGATAGGTTGGACGAGATGCAATGTTACGGGAAGTGTCTTCTTCTTCATCATTATCTCCTCTGCACTCTGAGCACATGCATCCACCGCCGTCATCATCGTAATTGACTTTAATATCCGTGCCTTCTCTGAAATGAACTATAAATGGCTTCTTTGCATTCGTTGTAGCCTCTTTTGCAATAATGTCTCTGCGATTGGTAGCAACCTGTGCAGACTCTTTTGTTGATGTCACAAACTGCTCTGTCAATGCTGTAGCATCCACATCCTCATTCTCAAGTGCAGCTGCAGCTTTGGATCGCAAATTGTCCAACAAGAACTCGCGTGGATCATCAATTGGCTGCAGTTCAATTGGTGCACTGCCCACATCGGGAATTAAATCAAACCGTGGAGCTCTTCCCTGGTTCATATCATAGTACTCATTTTCAGATATTAATGTAAACTTGCCATAATTTAACTTCATCACTGAGTTTGTAATCAACCATGTTAAGCTTTCATGAACTTGCGATGTAGCTAAATTATTATCAATATTGCCAGTTGACATGTGTTGAACTGCCACTCCAATCTTGTGCATCAAGTTTTGCTGTGTCTGTGTCTGTTTATGTTGCTTGTTCTGCTGTTGCTGCTGTTGCTGCTGCTCTGGTGTTAGTAGTGGTTGTTGTTCACTCTTGATTGTCTTTTCATCAACAATGTCCATTTTCTTACTCTTCTTCTGCTTATTCTTCTTCTTCTTTGAATCTTTGCTGTCAACAGCTACTTTCCATCCAACCGTTGCAGCTGCAGCCATTTTAACCTTTGCCATAAACGTTGGTTGAATATCTTTTGGTTGCGCTGATCCATCATCACTTGCATTCGATGACACTTCAAACAGTGGCTGCTTCTTTGGAGTTGTCAGCCAATCCCATACATACCACATAACAGCAGACAGTGCATTCAGTGCCGACATGGTCAATGTTGCAATTACTGACACAATCCGAATGTCCAAAGGGTAGTTTCCAGTCTGTAGTCCCAGCTTGGATAGTCTCACTGGAATCAAATCCATCAGCACAATATGAAACTGCGATGCACTCACAGAGTTCCAGAATGGCTGAAGACTACGCTGAGCAAGCCCGCGAACTGTGCCCAGCATCTCGCTCTTAATGTCGTGCTTTGGAAGCTGAGACTGATCGGCAGTTGAGTCGTGCTGGTGGGAATGGTGAGCACCATCTCGGCAGCAACTGCAACCGTTGCTACCAGACTCAATCGTGGTCATCTTGGAGAAGGGAGGAGGAAGGTGATGCTCGTCGCCTTTTGTTGTCTTTTGCTGTTATTTTTTGTTTGCAAATGAAGTGGAAAGTGGAAGAGGCTGCGGCGGCTGTTTGGGAAAGAAGATGAAAGAAAGAAGGCGAGTAGACAGACAGCGGTTGGCGACGAGTTGGCTGTTTCTTCCGCAGAAGAGGAGCTAACCCCCAGCCACGCTTCCCAGATATTTATACAGCTCACTCACTTCTCAGGCCGACTGCTGCGGAAAGAACGAGGCTTCGGCAGCTGTATTCTATTCACCGAACTCTATTGACCTGGGTACCACAGTGAACGGTGTATCTGTGTATCTGCCGCAGCAAAGACAGCAGTAAAAAGCAAAAGTATAGAAAATAAGCTGTCGTTTTAAATGAGAGCTTGTTTAAAGCGAGAACAGTGGCTGATTCTCAAGAGTAGAATACAAGTGGCGTTTCTCACATTCGCTGATCTGGCAACATCGTTAATTGCAATTTACACCCACGGTCCTCTAGCCAATCTGATAGCACATTGCTGGGAATGGAATGACTCACCCCTGCTTAAAGGAGGTTCAACGAATAACAGTGGCAGTAGCAGTAGCAGCAGCAGTAGTAGCAACAGTAGTGGTATCAACAGTCTGTCACTTGACTGTGGCAACAACAACAGCAACAACAACAACAGCAACAACACGACGAACATCAGGGAAAACGAGAGCAACGTCAACAGTCAACAGCTTGCATGGCGCGATACAAGTTGAACTAGCTTCTCGCCTCTGCCTCTCGTTTCCTTGCACACACACACACATACACATACGCACTTCTCTTCCTCCTCCTTCCCCCCCCCCAAAAAAAACACATCAAAACACCAAAAGAGATATCAACTCATATCCAAAAAGCAGTGCGTGCCTCGCACTTTTCCTTCGCCTCTTTTTGTTTTTGCTCTTCATTCGCTAGTGTGGCTGCACGCTGCCTCTTACCGCCAGTTCCTGCTTCTTGTACATACCTTCCTACTTTTTGCTTCGACGCGTACAGTAACTTTTTTTTGCAATTCTAAATAAAAATCAGATCAACGAAACGGCGTTCGGCATCCAAATGGTTGAAACGAGAAGCAGTTCGTACCAGATCGAACAAGACGATTTTGTTCATGACTACTCTTGGGACACAAGCATGTATCCGCCAGCATCCACATCAAGAACCACGCTGAACACGGATTACAGAACAACAACGAGGCAACAACTCGTTTCGTGACGCCGTTCTCTCACTTCTTCCCCCGCACTTGCCTAAAATAGCTAGAGGAAGAGAACCTCATGCTGCGATTGCCTTTTTTAAAATTTATGACTACATGTGCTCTGCTTTGTTTTTTTTTTTAACTTTACAACTTTGATTTTTTTGCCTAAAGTGAAGTGAAGTGAGTGAGTGACCATTACGAATTGTGATTGATTAACACAAATGCATCAAACACTGATACGGATGCGGAAGATAGTTATCATCAAGTTGGCCAATACAACCGGCACTGACCGTCCGGATCCGCCGAAAAAAAACAACAATAGAGAGATGGTCAGTGATATCATAGCGCAAACAGCTATCTGAAACGGTTGCACAATGGCGTGTAAGTGTGCGTGCTGCCATTGTTCAGCTCAAGAGGACGTATCGATATGTCATCCTCCAGTAATCGATGGCTTGTTTTGCTTTGCTTTGTTTTTTTTTTTAGTGTGTGCTGCCCCCCCCACTCACTCACTCGCTCACTCGCTGGCTCATTCTCGCAATTACTGACTCCCCTTTGGTTGGCACGGAAAATATACCAGTATTCCCGTCGGCATTGTGGATCGCCACACTTTCAAGAATGTTTTGCTTTGTTTTTTTGGTGCGCATTGGCCAGCGCAGGTGTCACTTTCTTTTTTTGCTGCTGCTGTTGTGGGTGCGGTCATGCGCCTCGGGTATCAGAGAGGGGCTGAATAGAGATGCCCCAAGCGCTACATTCAGTGACGTTTGTTCCGTAGTTTTTCATTTTGCGAGCTACCATCGCTCCCCCATTTCCGTATACCTACATCCGGCGGCGGCGACAGCGGAAGCAGCAGCTTCTCTTTTTCCCAAAGACATAAATTGCGAATGCAAGTATAAAGACGCACAAAAATCATACTCTGGCTCTTGTCCTCCCCTCCCTTCTCATCATTACTTTTTCATTTTTCATTTTCATTCTTCTTCTTCTTTGCAACTGCTTTTTACACCCACATCCACATCCCCGTTCCCTCCTCTTTGCGCATAATTGGTTGTTCGTCACCTTTTACAGCCATCTTTCGCTTACGCTTTTTTTTCTCTCTGTGTTGCTTCCTTGTGTCATCAAGCCTCGTTATAAAATACACCATCAAGCCTCTCTGCCTTGGTGCTTTGGCAGCAGTCGTTAGTGGTTGTTGGTAACTTTCTACCAGCTGATAGAGGCTGTCGCGCAGACACGTACACATTACGGCAAACAATAACTCCGATTGTTCTCGTACAACCACGTAACACATCATTTCGCACCGATACAGACATTCACACACACACACACATTCAGACACACATTCAGACACACACTCACACACGCAAAGGCTCGCACACACTCTTTGCTCTCGCACACACACACTCTCTCTCTTTTTGTTCCAGCTCGCACACACACGACACACTCGGATATATAAACTGGGTCACTTCCGTCTGTTTACATTTTCGTCCTCAGTGCTGCGTGCTTATCCATCCTGATATCCTTCTCCCACCTGTTCTCGCTCTTCACTTTTTGTGTTTTGTTCTTTTTTTACTTTGACTAACATCCACACACCGTCAAACGCCAAACATCCAATTCCACAGCAACACCAATGTCTTCATCTGAGAAGAAGCCTGTGGAAATTGAGGATCACGAGCACCAGGAGGTTGAGGACAAGATCCCAGCAGAGCTCGAGGAGCTGCTTCACACCGACCACACCACTGGTCTGAGCACCGATGAAGCTATGCGCCGCTTGGAGCAGTTCGGCCGCAACGAGCTGCCAGAGAAGAAGACCAACCCATTCCTCAAGTTCCTCTCGTACTTCACCGGCTCCATTGCCTTCCT
>MU602692.1:59204-74240 GCA_025201865.1 Ramicandelaber brevisporus | reverse complement strand
GGTGGTCCCGGTGGGCCAGGCGGGGGATGGGGGCCAGGCAATGGAGGCTCTGGCGGCGGGTGGGGACCGGGAGGCGGAGGACCAGGAAATGGGGGCGGCGGCTGGGGTCCAGGAGGCGGAGGTGGCGGCGACCCTGGAAACGGCGGCGGAGGTATGCCGTGGGGACCTGGCGGTGGACCGGGAGGCGGTGGACCGGGAGGTGGCGGACCGGGAGGAGGTGGACCTGGAGGCGGCTGGGGGCCAGGAAATGGCGGTGGGCCAGGCGGTGGTGGGCCAGGCGGCGGCTGGAGTCCACCTCGCTCCGACGTCTTGCCCGATGCGTCGCCCGACCCCGAGCAAGCCGCAGCCGACCAGTCCGGCACTCTCGCGTGGCGCGAACTCTTCAACGTTGGTCGCATGATCTGCACGTACTGGCCCGCCGTCGGATTTGGCACTGGCACAATCCCCACCCAGCCGGTCGCAAATCCGCCGCCGCAGCCTCCCACCCAACAGCCGCCGCCGCCGCAGCCGCCAGCTGTGCCCGGAACTGTGAGTGCGGCCGTGTGTGGCGATGGCTGCGCAGTGTTTCCGTGCAGAGTGTACTCGTGTCCCTAGGCGCCGGCCGAGTGCGTCGGAAATGAGCGTCTCGCCTCCCACTCGCCGACCCAGTCTTGTTTATTTCGGCTTTCTCACTCTCATTCTCGCTCCATTTCTTTCTTCTTTC
This sequence comes from Ramicandelaber brevisporus, assembly GCA_025201865.1. NCBI lineage: Eukaryota > Fungi > Kickxellomycota > Ramicandelaberales > Ramicandelaberaceae > Ramicandelaber > Ramicandelaber brevisporus. Next base: position 73,537 of record MU602692.1, on the reverse strand, counting down.
TTCCTTCTCTTTCTTGCTTCTCAATGTCTTCCACTTTCTCTTTCAACAACGGACATTGTCCACAATCGAGTGGAGTGGAGTGGAGTGGAGTGGAGTGGAGTGGAGTGGGTGTAGCCGTTGGCAGAACGGAGATTCTGCGGATCCGAGCCGAATCGTGCACATCACGGTGCAGTGGCTGTGTAAGATACACCGGCTGTTTAAGATGCAACGGCTGCTTAAGATGTGGTGGCTGCATGGCGGCATCTGGCTGCTTGGCATCCTCGCTAGCATCCAAACCATCTCCCGGCATCCACATCATCCACGTTATCCACGCCATCCACACCACCCACGCCATCCGCGCACACATGAAGCTCACCGCCGCCAGCACATTCGCCGTCGCCATCGGCAGCATCGCCGTCCACGGCATGGCTCCCGGCCCGCAGCAGCCGGCGCAGGACTACTCCGGCCAGCAGTGCGGCTACCACGGCGACGAGTGCAACCTCCGCGGGACCAAGCCGTGCTGCAGCGGCATGATTTGCGCCGCCAGCCGCTGCCAGTCAATCTTCTAGGCAATCTCAAATCATCACTGTATTGCTCTTTTATTCCAACCTGTAGTTATAAATTAATCTTTAAAGAAATTAGGCATAGCCAAAAGTATATAAACGTTGATAACCGATGGCTGGATATGATTGATAGGAAAGGCAAAATATTGAAAGGACAAATGAGTCGAAATAAAAATGTGAATGTGAATGTTAAGTTCTATTCTAAGATGAAGCTACCAACTGTGGAGCGACTGGAGTAGCGGGTGTGAGTGGTGCAGACTGCATATTCACTTTTGTTGTTCCTGCTGCAGACAGTTGTTGATTGCTGCGTTTACGTGTCTGCTGGCGACTGAAACTAGGTGGAACTGTTTGACTATTGGAATCGGCATCAGCAGGCATCATGGAGGCAGCTGCGGCGACTACAGCGACAGCAGCGGCAATGACAGCATCGGCGGCTTGTTCAGCAGCTGGATTGGTTGACTTTTCTAGCAGATTTGGCTGGGAACGTCGCTGCAAAACACTGCGTGTGGTGGAAGCATCGCTACTAGCGAGCACTTGTGAGCGTTTGCGAACTGCAACGGTTGGTGAGGACTGCACCGAGTGCTGCGACTGTTGCTGCTGATCGTGTGGAGACTCGGATTGTGACAGTTGCTGAGGTTCCGATGTAGGTGGCTGTGAAGTAGTGTCAGCCAACGAGAGTAACATCTGGCGCGATGAGATTGGCGACATGAGCGGAATCAGCAGTGTATCGGGCAATGGAATGACTGGCGGCCCGTCTGAGATGGAATTGACTGCATGCTCAACTGCTTCCTTGCGTGACAATGAATGATCGTACTGGATAACAGTGTCACTTTCGGTGACTGCATGTGCTGTGGTTGCTGGCATCTCCAGGATATCCATGTCCGCGTCAGCGTCGAATACGGCGGCTGTCTCAAGGGGTGATTGGTGTGCAAGTGAAGGAAGGGCCTCTGCTGTTGTTGGAAGTGGAACGGCTGGAGGAGGATCTTCGGACACTGATCGTGACAATGTCAGTTCACCAGCTGTGTTTGAGCGTCTTCTGCGAGAACCGCTTGATGCACTTCGCTTCGATGGTTTCGAGTCTGTAGCTGTGGATTGTGGTTCATCTTCCTTCGAGGCTGATACTGGCTGCTGCTGTTCAACTGCCATCATCGCCACAGTTGGAGCTGGCGTCACACTTGTCAGTTCAACGTCGATGGAGTCTGCTGGCGGCTGGTGATCAGGCTCAGCCTTGATTGGTGATGCAGTCAGTGGAGCAGGTACTGGAGTTGTAGTTGTATCAATCAAACCAAGTGAGCGCAATGACACGGCTGCCTCTGAGATTGTTGCATTCAGGGCAGATGTCGCCGATGGAGTTGGTGCGATTGGCGATGAAGGTAGCATGACAGGTGACACAGTGCCAGATCCAGCAAAGTCTGAAAGCATTGGATTGTACAATGACTTGGGACGTGCGGAGCTAACAGATGAGCTTTGTGAGTGAATGGCAGATGCGCTCAACCGGGGTGAATCACGCAGAGGTGCAATCAAACCATGGCGCTGTTGGTGAGTAGAGCGCGGTGACATTTGGACAGTGCCAGCGCGATCCAATAAACCAGTTGCTGAAATGGAGGCAGAGAGACTTGTACTGGAGTTATTGTTACTGTTGTTGCCAGAAACCAGGTAATTGTTGAACTGATTGAACTGATTGAACTGATTGAATTGGCCGTACTGACTGAGTCTCTTTTGAGATTGGGCAAGTGAAGCACGAGCTGTTGGTGCATTTGGACGCGAGATTGGAACAGCCGCGGCAGCCACGGGAACCACAGCAACAGCAACTGGAGCGACAGTAGCAGGAGCAGCCATTACAACGGTGCCGGGATGAACAGCCATTAATCCGCCAGAGCCACTTCCAGAGCTTGTTGCACTTCCGTTCAAATTGCGGTCATTTTGAGCTGAGCCATTGATCGATGTAAGCGAGGCAATTGATGACGTTGACGGAACAGATGTCATCGACACTGCAGCACTGTTGTTCTGAGCCGATAGAGATGCAGGTGGAGGCGGAGAAGGCGAATTGCTACCATTTGAAGTTGCAGATGCAGACATTGACAGCCCAATAGAAGGCAGCAAATGATGCATATGAGGATTCAACAGTGGATGATGGGGCGGCAAATGGGGAGGCTGGTGAGCCAATAGAAGGCTGCTGTGTGCATGTGGCAGTGAGGTGCCTGGCCTGCTGCTTGAACTGGTGCTAGAGTTGCTGTTTGTTGCCATGATAATCTGGGGAGAGAATGCAGCTGATGTTGGTGATGATAGACCAGACATTGAAGAGACCAATACGGATGGAGGCCGAGATAATGGAACTCGGCTTGGTCTTCTTTCACGCCGAGATGCTGCTACTGCTGCTGCTGCTGCTGCTGCTGCAGATGAATCAATAAATGAGCTGCGGATTGAATGTGCTGCACTGCTGGGCAGAGATGCTGAGGAGTGCATTTGCAAAGCAGAGTCTCCATCTGTATCGCTGCCATTTGTTGCCAGAGTTGTGCACAGTGACACAGCAGAGGAGCCTGTTGTTGGGCTCACAATAGTTGCAGTGCTGCTGCTGGCTGTGTGGATTGGAGCATCTTCGCTATATGTACTATTGAAACTGATTCCAGTCTGCAGTCTGGGAAGGGAATTGACACTGTTGCTGGCAGCAGAAACTGAAGTAGAAACAGAAGCTGAAGCTGAATCAGCAAGCACGCTCAGTGTGGAAGCTGAAGCTGAAGCTGGCTGTTCGTTGTTAGTGCTAGTGCCGCTGACGTTGTTGCTGGATGGCGTAGTGGAACTGAATGGAATCTGCCAGCCAATAAAGAAGCTTGAAAGAGCACGAGCTGCAGCACTTGATGAAGGAGAGGATGGGGGAGAGGACATGGCCGATCCGGGCGAATTGCTAGCGGGAGCGAGAGCAGGAGCAGGAGCAGGAGCAGGAGGCGGTTGTGGTGATGGGGTGGTTGTAGTCTGTGCCTCAATCGTGCGATGAGATGCAGATTGAACTAAAGAAGGAGGTGCTAAAATAGATGCAGAGTCAGCATCCTCAACGTCAATTCCTTCATCTTCATCTTCATCCTCATCCCCATCCTCATCTTTGTTTGTTTGATCATTTTCTCTCGCTTCAGAATATGGCTTCAGCACAATAACATCACCAACTTCATCTGCATCCACTTCAGTGTCTACAACTACAATGCTGCTATTAGATGGCTGAGAATGTGAGTTTGTGACTTCAACTGATGATCTTTGTAATACTTCATCAACTGCCATGGTCCTATTGTTAGTGTTAGTGTTAGTGTTAGTGTTATCACCATTATTATTCATTATAATAGAGCCTGCATTTCCAGCAACTGTATCATCACTGTTCCTATTCACATCTGACACTCTCTTATTAGCATTGTCGTTATTATTATTATTAGCACCACTGGTATTGTTATTGCTATTGTTATTGTTCACCCATTCGGCCTTCTGATCCAAAAACTCAGATGGAATAGCTTGACCAGTAATGTTATTATAGCAAGTGTCACATGCACGCACTTCTGCTTCTCCACTATTATTGCCACTATTGTTAGTACTATTATTATTATTATAACCAGTGGCAGTAGTGGTAGCACGCTTATAGCTGCTAATTGGAATGATCACAGTGTGAGAAGAGCAATCAGCACAGGCAATTCCACCACAGCATCTGCAATGGTGTTTTCTTCTGAAAAATGTAAATTCACGCTCGCAAATCATGCATCGAACTGCCTGATCATCTGGAACCCACACTGGCGCACTATAGTTCTCCACATACACTCTGCCCATTCCTCCACGGTTCATTTTGCCAGACACTGTTGAGAGTGCAGCCGTTGTGGCCAAACTAGATATTGACGTGCGACGAGATGAGATTGATCCTCCTCCATTTGCCGCAGCTCCACTATTATTAACCCAATAAGACGAAGATATGCGTGAGTCCATACTCATTAACCTGTCTGAAGGTGCATACATTGAGCTTGCTGCTGATCCAATGTTACTTGTTCCATCGGCTGTCGCGTGATTTGGAGTGGCTGTGTTTGAGTATGTAGATTCGGGTCTCAAGTAGCTGTATATTGAGCTTGGTCGAGTCACTGCAGACACTGTTAGGGCACGTGCTCGTTCATACAATGACGATGGTGCAGCAGAAGCTACACCGTTGATGCTGTTTCCTCCGATGGACTGTCTCGATGAATGATTCAATTGAGGCTGATGAGTGCCACTGTGAGAGAACAAGCTGCTAATTGGACTCAAAAGTGACTGTTGAGCACTTGATGCAATTGAGGAGATAGACTGGTAACCGATAGACGATGCATTGGACACTCTTCTGGGCATTGGTGCTGTGATCATCTGTTGCTGCTGATGCTGCTGCTGTTGTTGACTATCATTACCTGATGCAGTGTGTGTAATCTGAAGCTGATTGGACGAGATGGAAGTGACAGGCGAGGATGAACCCACTCTGAGCGACTGGAGACTGCTGGTTAACTCATCAATAGTTTGACGCAGAGTATTTATCCACATTTGCTTCTCTCTTGCAGTTTCAGTGTAAACGGCAAATGACTTTTCTCTGCTATATATCTGAAATCTATTTTTAATTCCAGTTCCTCCAGGTCCGCCTCTGACTCCATCTGCAATATCAACGACTGAGACATACTCCAGCATTAATTTACGGTGGAAAACAAACATTTCATCAAATCTGCGTGGACTCGCGTAGATCAATATATCTGAAAATAAGAAAAACTCGCGAGGCTGATGGTTTTTGCGACAAATCTTCTGCACTGGTCCACGCTTAATAAATGATCGGCCAGGAACTAACAGCTGCTCAGGGAAACCAGTCAGATAGCGCTGAATGTCCAAGATACTAATGAACATTTCATGCTGACGCACAGTATCATTAACAAAATCCGCAACTTCCATAATCACACGCAGGGCTGAACAGACCAGTGAATAGTCACGGTGTGTAACCGGCGTGTTTGCCAATAGCTTCTCCAGTAATAGTTTGTATCGAGGGATTCTCTGTACTGGCAGAATTAAATGGTGCTGGAAACTCAAGTTTCTACATTCTCGATGCAACGATGCACTTTGCAAAAATCGAGTAAAATTGGTATTTGCATTCATTTGCTGGGATATGACTGAGAGCGCTCCTTGGAAATTCTTAATGTATAATGAGTACATTTTCAAAAACGGAGCAGTTTCCAAGAATATATCTCCAAGGCACGATGTTGCTGGATTCCATCCTCTATTGCCATTGTTACCATTATTATTACCATTACTGCTAGAGTCTGCAAGAGATGAAGGTGTCAAGTGATTATTATTGCTACTGCCATTAATGTTACTACTGCCTTTTCTTGAGCTCACAGTTGATGATGCGGCGGATGATTGCATAGCTGGTGTCAAGTTTCCATTGCCAATGCTTCTTCTATTGATATTCATATGATGATCATTTCCATGCAATCTGGCCTCCAGCAGTCTCAGCAACTCTGTGTTGATTGACAAAATTGTGGAGAAATTTGCAAAGATATCCTTTATAGTCTTTGATGTCAAAATTGGACTATATGTTTTCAACGACTCATTCAGCGGTCGATAAAACACCCTATCAATGACCTGCAGTCCGGCCACATATGCCTGCTCTGATACTAGAATCTCCTGTGCAATATTGCGCCTCTTTGCCATCATCGATGCAATCTGTGCCTGATGCTGCTGAGCGTGAGCCTGCGCCTGTGCTTGAGTCTGGCCCAATCCATGGGGCAAATGTGGGTGATGATGGTGGTGCGAATGATGCGAGTGATGTAGAATAGATGCAGTTGAGGCTAAGCGCGAATGGCCAGAGCTAGCATTGCTGTGGGCACTGCCGGCAATGCTGACATTGCTCATGCTTGGGTGTGTAGATAGCTGCATTGAGTTTGCAGTTACAGAGTGTGACCTCGAGTGATGTCCGCCTCCGTTGCCAGTCTGTGGCATGGCAGCCGCAGTGGATGCTCTAGACAGTGGCTTTGCCGAAACTGAGGTGGGTGGCTGTGCAGTGTGGCCAGAGTGGGAAGACCTCTTATCAGCAGCCGCTGCAGCTGTTGATGTGTGCGTCTCTGTTGTTTTTGGTGCGCTGTCACCAGTGCTGCTACTGATATTACTGCCGTTCTTTTGTGTTGCTGTAGTTGGAGGCGTGGATGAAGAGGAAGTTGTGGATGACGTTGCAGCACGCGGTCGCGAAGAAGAGGACTGTTGCTGCTGTTGCTGCTGTTGTTGTTGTTTCTGCTGCTGCTGAATCTCGTGTGTGTTCGATGATTGCGCCATTTCCATTGGTTGCCGTACTAAATTGCTTGAGGCAATATGAGTGGGAGTTGAACGCACAATTGACACGCGCTCACTGGCTGTGCTGTTGCCATTACTGCTGCTGTTTGAGTTGTGCTGCTGCTGCTGCTGCTGCTGCTGCTGCTGTTGCTGTTGCTGCATAGTAGATACTGTGCTGTCCTTATCTCGCGCAGCTGCACTGTTCTTCATTAACGTAGCTGAGAGTGAAGGCGAAGGCGAAGGTGGAGGCAACGTGGGCAAACTAGTGGAAGTTGAAACGGGCATTGCCGTCCTTGTCGAATTACGATGAGCCTTCTTTTGTCGATGAGCTTGCTGACTTTGTGACGCTGATGAATGCTGCTGTTGGTGATACTGTTGCTGCTGCTGCTGCTGCTGCTGGTGGTGGTGGCTGTGCGGAGGCTGGCTATGGTTTTCTGCTTGAGCTGCAGGAGAAGCAGTGGCAGGGACTTTGACAGACGAGGAGGAACTGAAGCTAGAGTTGGGGTTACTGACTTCGCTGTGTCCCGAGTTCCTGGGCCGCTCAATCGATGATGCTGCTACTGCTGCTACTGTTGCTGCTGTTGTTGCGACGGTGCTAATCTCTTCAACAGGGGCACTCAAGGTTTTCAGCACAGTCGTGCTAGTTGACAGGGTTGAAGCTGGCGACCTGACCTGCGTCTGATTGTATTGCTGCTGCTGCTGCTGGTGTTGTTGTTGCCGCAGTTGTAATTGTAGTTGCAGTTGCAGTTGCAGCTCAGCTGTTCCTGCCGATGAGCGCCGTTGTTCCTGCTGCTGCTGCTGCTGCTGCTGCTGCTGTTGTTCGTGAAGGTCGCTCGTCATTTTGAAAGTGAAGGTGGTGAAAATGAAGGCAGACTGGTCGGCTCTCTCTCTCCACTGTGTCTGAGCTTCTCTTTATTGTACTTTGTTTTCGTGGACAACACTGAAAACCCTCGTCAGGAACCGCCCGTTTTTGAGGCTTTGTTCGGCCGTAGGTGCGTATAGAAGGTAGGTAGGTGAGGTGAGGTGGGTGGTGGTGGGTGGCGGGGCGGTCGGTATATACTGGATTAAGAGGAATATGCAACAGTGTAGTACGAAGAAAATTGGATTAGGAAAACAACAATAGGGAAAACAAAAACAAAAACAAAAACAAAAACAAAAAAGTTGCAGTGTTTGTTTTGACGAGACTTGTCAAGGAGACTCGAACTTGGATGTAGAGGACGCACAACAACAACAACAACAACAACTGCGACGACAAAAAGTCCGCACCACTGTTGCTGTTTTTTTTTTTCTGATACTCACACGAGTCTTTTCTGATATTGAGCGACAGGAGTGATTGATAAACGGAATAAACGAGAGATTAGTGGATGAAAGATGGCGGGCGGGCGGGCGGGCGGCGGCGGCGGCGGTGCTGTGCGGCGCAAGTGTGGATGTGGATGTGGATGTGGATGTGTGTGTATGTTGTAACAAGTTGAAGCAAAGAATAGATTGTGGAGAAGGAGGAGAAGACCGTTCCTGGTCGGCGTGTAGGCGGGAAACGGCTGACTACCAGCACGGACTGCTAGTATTTGCTTTGCGGTGGGGTAAAGTTGAATATGGAACGGGTCACAAGTGTGCGGAGGAAAGTTGAAAGCGATAGGGATTGGTTTGGACAAGATTGGCGAATGAATGAGTGGGATGAACTGCACATTTTGTGCGTGCATTTAATGGCAGCGCGCATTATGAAGGTTGCCAGTTGCCAGTTGCTCGTTGTTCGTTGCTCGTTGTTCGTTGCCAGCTGTCAATCGCCAGTTGTCAATCGCTTGCTTACTTCCTTACTGCGGTGGACAAGTCCAAGTGAGTTACTGGGAGCGAGACATATTGCGGATCAACTCCCTTCCCCCATTGAAGCCAGCTGGTTAATGACTATTGGGGAGGTATACAAAAGTCACCAGTCAAGCACAATACTGGATGGGGAGAATACACAAATGTGACAGTCAGAACTCAACTGGGATTGGCAGCGTTGGATGTTGTCCAGCTGCAGAACTTCGTACTTGGAATCTCTTGTTACCATTACATTCATCGCAGCGTGGCGTCATTTTACATCAATGAGTCTAGCGGCCGATATCGAATGATGGTTCTCTTCGCTCTCTCCTTTTTGTTGGCTCTTGTACAAATAGGAGGAAGGATGTTGGTGTGTGTATGTGTATCTGTATTTGTGTGTGTATGTGTGTATGTGTGCGTATTTGCTTCTCACGCTGACTACTCAATTCTCGTGAAGGCAAGTTCTGAAAAAAAAAGAACGCTACTATTCCAGCCCTTATTCTTGTTTGCTGGCGACGTTACTCCTCGAATCGCGGTCTTGTTCTGCCACTGCTGCCGCCGCTATTGCTTCATTGCTTGTTTGCTTGATTTCTTGCGAGCCGACTCCCAACTGCTCTCTCGTTCCTGTGCCTTTTCTTTTGTTTGCTTTTGTTTGCTTTGCCTCACTTCGCTGGCTCTTCAGCCTTGAACTCCAAACCCCAAACTCCAAACTCCAAACTCCAGACTACGTATTACACATTACACACTGCCTACTTCAATACCAGATTATACTATACACCCACCCACCGTCTCTCCTTCCTCCATATATCCACGTTCCTATTTTTGATTAATACAGCCACTTTTTATTGTTTGATCGACGCATTTCCATTGTCATCGTCATCAAAAAGGGCTATCGGCATAAACATCCTTTTTGCTACTGTTCATTTTCCTCCTCCTTCCTGTTCTCTTCCTTCTCTTCCTTCTCTTACTCCTTCCTGCTCCTCTTACTCCTCTTACTCCTCTTTTCTTTTCGTATTATTCAATTGTAGGGTTGATCGTACTCTCCCCGCGCCTGAAAGATTCGCGTGGGCCGTCCTTTGCCGTCTGCTTTTTTTTTACTTCCCGTTTTGATTAGTGCTATTTGCAGCCACTGACTACTGAGCGAGACACGAAATACACGATAGACATCACCACCGATTAACCGCCGAGCGTGCAGCAGCGCAGTCGTATCGATCAAGCATACCCGCGCACTCACATACGCAAACAAGTGCAAGTACGACACAATTGTTACTCTACTCACGCTCGTCGAGCAACTCTCCATTCATATCCTCTCCATTCATCCATTCATCCGCTCATTCATTCTTTCTTTCTTTCTGTCATTCTTTTATTCTCTCTTTCATTCTCTCTCTTTGCCTACTTGCTCTTGCACAACTATTTCCCAGTGATACGCCCATCACCATCATCAGCTAGACACGGCAGCACAAGCACAAACTGCACGAGCAAGCACACGTACTCACCCATCAATCCACTCGCTCACTCACTCACCCACTCACCCGCACAGTTTGATAGCAACTGCCAAGCTCCATTCATTCATTCATTCATTCATTCATTCATATCTCGCCCATTACTAAACAAAGGAATCGCGCACTCGTCACGCCCCCCCTCTTTCGTTTCATTCCTCTCCGCTTTGTTTTCATTTAGTTTTGTTTGTTTGTATCCTCCTTTTGCTTGCTTGTTTTCTTTACACTAGCAGTCACTTTTTAATTGCATCCTTTTTGTTTGTGTGTTTTTCCTTCACTTCACGTCCCCCTCTCTCTCTTTCTCACTCACTTTCTCTCGCTTCGTGAGCCTCGAGACTGTTGACTGTTGGCTGTTGGGTTGGTTGTCACTAGTACCTTCCTCACCTTGCTTTACTGTCATCGACATATTCTATTACTGCTACTACTCCAAGAAGTCATACCACCCACGTACACGAGGCGAATACTTGAAAGCACAGCTCCTTTGACTCCTCATTTTGCTTTGCTTTGTTTTGCATTGCTTTGTTTGGCATCCAACCTCTGCTCTTGTATTCTATTGTTCCTGTGTTCTTCCTCTGACTTTTCGTGATCTACAAGCCAGATCAACCACTCAGCAGCAGCAGCAGTAGTAGCAGCAACAGCAACAATAGTAGCAGCTACATTCAATGACGGCAGCAGCTCCTCCAGTGGCCATTGAGCCATCATCCACACAAACACCGTCATCTTCAAAGTATCATCACTACTATCCTACTTCAACTGCCGCTACTACTACTACTAATAATAACAATAATTCCAACCATCATCAGTATCAGAATCAGCAGCAGCAGCAGCAGTCATCGTCATCACCATCTGGCACTCCTCGCCGCTCCACAACTGCCACTGGAAGCAGTAAAAATGCCAACATTTTAGGCAGCTACTTTATGATGCAAACGATTGGAGAGGGTGAATTTGCCAAGGTCAAGCTCGCCGTCCACCGCACTGCTCCGCACCGCGAAGTTGCCATCAAGTTAATCCGTAAGGACAATTTGGATACTTTTGAAAAGCGCTCCAAAGTCGAGCGTGAGATCCTCGCGCTGCGCTCAGTCAGCCATCCCAACATTGTCCGCATGGTTGATCTGCTTGACACTGACCGCTACATTGGAATTGTTATGGAGTATGCCAGTGGCGGAGAGCTGTTTGATTATATTCTGGCTCACAAATACCTGAGAGAAAAGGACGCATGCAGATTGTTTGCACAGCTGATGAGTGGAGTTGCCCATTTGCATGCGAGAAGGATTGTGCACCGTGATTTGAAGCTGGAGAATCTGCTTTTGGACAAGCAGCGCAATATTATTATAACTGATTTTGGATTTGCAAACCAGTTTGGCGAAGATGGAGGCGTCACCGCAGCCATGCGTGCAGCTGCCAATAGTAACTCACCAATGTCGAGTGGTGGGAACTCTGCAGATAGAGCACGCTTGAATGTGGCGCTGCCGGCTGCAATGATGTCTGCGCCAGATTTGATGTCAACATCGTGTGGATCACCTTGTTATGCCGCCCCTGAGTTGGTATTGAGCGAAGGCATGTACGTTGGCACGGCAGCTGATATCTGGTCATGTGGTGTTATTCTGTATGCAATGCTTGCTGGATTCCTACCATATGATGACGATCCAACCAATCCCGACAGTGAAAACATCTCTCAGCTGTATCAGTATATTATGACAACGCCGCTGGTTTATCCCGACCACATTCCAGAGCAGGCCAAGCTGTTGCTGCAGCGCATTCTAGTGCCAGATCCAGCCAAGCGCGCAGGCGTCAAGGAAATTAGCGAGCATCAGTGGTTGAAGCCGCATGCTGCAATGCTGGCGAATCAAAAGCTGATTTGTGAGAACTTCTTCCCGCCGGTTACGATGCCATCCGCGTCAGCAGCCGGATCACGAGCAACTTCGGCTGTATCAACTCCGGCCGTGTCACCTATAGCTAAGCCTGCCCCAGCTGTTGTTACCGCGTCTCAACCTGTGATGCCGCTGCCAATGAGCTCATCACATGCCCAGTCCCAGTCTGTTACTGCCACTGGTAGCTCGAGATCCGAATATGCTACGGCTACAGCTGCTGCTATTTCGTCATCATCAGTGTCATCATCGCAGCCAACTACTACTCACAGTGGACATGGTGCATCGTCACCATCTGCCATCGCTGCAGCTTCCTATAGTGCATCCAAGCCGGTTGAGTCGCGCGTTCGCACTGGACCATCAACAACTCGAGTTCCTCCAACTGTATCAACAGCATCAGCACCAATGCCATTATTGCCTCCATCTCCACTTCAGCAACAGCAACAGCAACAGCAACAGCATAAACAAATTGCAGCTGCATTCCCTCCTGTCCCAACTAATGGCAGTGGCTTACCGTCAGCCGCATCTCCATCTACTCGTGCCTCTGCCAATGGTGGTGGTGGTGGATCATCCCGACCGGTGTCTGTAATCTCTGCAGTGTCAGTTGGTGGCCACGAACGTACTCGTGCCATGACTATTGGCTCACCTCCGCCTCAGTTCCAGAATCTTGCAGCTGGCTTTGCTCGTCCCACAGCTGTGACCCCAACTGTTGCTCCCGTCGCAACGACCGCTGCATCTGCTACGGTTAATGGCAAAGCTCATCGCGGCAGTGACACTAGCGCAATGAATGTAGCCAATGGAGGAATGAGTACGTGTTCATCAATGATGTCGGTTGTTCCCGGTCCAGACTTCTTGTACGAGTCTCCACATGTTGATTCACCTCCACTGCCAACTATGATTGTCAAACAGCGTGCTGCAACTTCCACTAGCACTTCAACTGCCATTGTTAACAACACCTCTGTTGCTGACTCTGGTGTTCAGACTGCGTCTGCCGAGTCTAGTGCATATCACACTGCACTGGCTGCTGTGACTGAAGTTGATGATGAGAATGAGAATGATGGCGGTGATAGTCATCAGCATCAATATCAATATCAACAGCAGCATCGAGCAGCTGACGGTGAACGCACTGACACTGATGCTGGATCATCAATGGCTGTTGAGTGCGATGATTCCGCAGTGTTTATGGTTCCATGCGGCGATTCAACAACCTCCCTTGTTCCTATCCAACAGCAGCAACAACAGCAACTGCCATCTCATAATCTACAAGCTCCTGTTCAGTCTCGCCAATCAGTATCTCGTCCAAGCACAACCAGTGGCAAAGGCACAGTCATTGTCAGACGCCGTGAACAGAGCCAGAGCCGTCCTGGCCAACAGCAACCATCTCAGAATCGATTCTCTATCTACGGCGTGGTTGGATCCGGTATGGTACTTGATTTGTTCCGCCGTGGTACTAGTGGTGTCAAGCAGCTCGCATCTCCATCTACTGAAGCTGCACCAAATATCACTATCACCACTGAAGACTCTGCTGCTCAGCTGACTGCGCCGTATTCACCTCGGCCGCCATCTACAGTCACTCAGGCAGTGTCAATTCGTCAACCGCTGGCAGTTGAGCCCATTTCTGATGCCGATGACCACCGCATGGCTCAGCGCTTGCTTAAGATCCACACTGGTCCAATCGACAACAGCGCTCTCACCTCACTGCCTCCGCGCAAAGCATTTGCTCTTGTTCGCCAACAGGTGCTCGACATGGGTCTTGTCATTGTGAAAGAGCGTGATTTCAAGATTAAGGTTGTGCGGCCGATCAAGCCTGTTCTGCCATCTTCATCTTCGGCAGCGCAGCTTAATGGCGGCAGTGGGTCGAAATCGAGAGTGACTACGGCTGCTGCGATTGCTGCATCTGCAGCTGTGAGAGCACCTGGATACTTGGGCGAATCAACACTGCGAATCCTGTCGAGTCCAATTTTGAACGCAATCAGGAAGCCATCTTCGGCTAATCAGCAGTCTGTGGAGTTTGCACTGGATGATCAACAGCAACAGCAACAAACAGTAACAGCAGCAGCAGCAACGACAACTGTAATAAAGAGTAGATTTGGTGGATTCTCTCTTGATTTGACACGCGGCCGATCCATTCGTGGCGGCGGCAGTGGTGCTCGAGTTGCTGATTCTTCGCAAGACCAGTCGACTGTTAACAATGCACTTCCATCTAGCATTCCAATGGCTCAATCTCAGAGTAACCAGCAACAGTCTTCAACAACGTCAACATCTGCATTCTCATTCATTGGTTCTACCGCAGCTGCAGCTCGCCGCGCAACTCTAAGTCT
>MU602692.1:22988-42740 GCA_025201865.1 Ramicandelaber brevisporus | reverse complement strand
GTGCGCGTTCGTCGTGAGTTATTGCGCAGCAACAAGGAGACTCTCGAGTCATCACCGGGTCCGTAAATAGCATGTCCTTCCCCATCTCTCAACAGTTTTAACCCATTGAGTCACAAATATGGATTGACGTTGCTGACGTGTGCGTCCCTCTCTGGTCTCATGCACTGGCGATGACCATTTTAGAGGCGTCCCTTCTACGGTGACCCGAAGTGTTTCCGAGAGCACATATGTAACTTCGCTGGTCGCGTTTAACAGGCCTAGTCATCGCCCCTCCAATTGCATGTTGTGGAGAGTCAAGCTCCGATCCATGGCAACTTTGTCAGCACATCGCATATTCCGCATCGAGATAAATTGCTCCGCACACCGTTGGTTGCTTGGCGTCGGGCTTGCTTGCTCGCTTACACACACTCTCGCTTCATAAAGTCGTGACGGATCGCAAACTTTGCTCTCTTCTTCACTCCCTCCTCTCCCCCTCTTCAGCCCAGCCCTTTCGTATCCCTTTTTTACACTACAAACACCTCTCCTTTTTTCTCTACTCACAATCTCCTTTCTATCATAAGCGATACCATAGAATGCTGGCGAGCTTGTTAGCTACGCTGGTTGGCTGCAGCCCCGAGGATTGGCAGCTGTTGCCTTCCGATGGTGGCAGCATTGGCTTCTGTGCCCGCCACCTCATCATCGATGTGTATGCCATTCTCGCTCTCCTCCTCCTCTCTCTCGGTCTTGCCTGGAGCGCCATTCGCCGTGAAAAGCGTCTCTGGCAGCGACTTCCGCTGACTCGCGAGTTTTACTTCTCTGGCAAGCTTGAGACTATTCTCGACCTGATCAAGCCTCTTGTCTGCTTCGCCATTGTGTATGTGCAAGTTAATTTGCTGGAGCTTGCTCAGTACAAGCGCGATCACCTTTCTGCCGTGCGCGTCCGCGCCTTGACCGCCAGCGTCGCTGTGTGGACTATTGCTGCTCTCGCCTCCACTGTCTTGGGTCTGCGCCGTTGGTTGGTGCGCGATGGACTGGCGTTCTCCCTGCAGTTGGCGCCATTGTTCCTGCTGGCATTCCCATTCTCATTGCCAGATCTCCATCATCACTTTGTCAAGCACGGTGTTCCTGAGCATCCGTCTGAGCAGGACTATTTGATTCTGGAGCACTCTGGTCTTACTCTGACTCTGTTCCTTTTGACTATCTTCACCGATCGTAGCTCTCGTCGCGTTGCTCACAGCAAGTCTGATGCCACTGGTAATGAAGATGCTGATTCTGTGCTGCGTGATCAGTCACTGGAAGACACATCGTCAATCTTTGGATGGGCAACATTCTCGTGGGTATTCCCAGTTATCTTGAATGGAAATGCAAAGACTCTTGAGCCAAATGATCTGTGGGACTTGCCAGATGCAGATGATGGAGACAATGCCTGGGCTCGCTATCAGCGCAAGCAAAAGGAGGGCAAATCATTGCTGTTCAATCTGTGGACCATGTTTAAGGGCCAGCTGGCTCTTCAGCTGTTATTCTCCACTGCTAACATGTTGCTTCAGTTTGCGGGACCAATGTGCCTGAACGGACTGTTGATTTATCTCCAAAACAGAGATACTCAGCCCAAGGCCGTTGGATACATGTGGGCCATTGGTTTGTTCGTTTGCCCAACTTTGGCCACAATCTTCTATCAGCGTCCTCTCTGGATTGGCCGCCATATTGGAATGCAGCTGCGTGCCATCGTTACTCGTGCTATCGTTGAGAAGACTCTTTCTTTGCCATTCCAGGCTCCAGAGACTGTTGTCGCCCCATCTGATGACTCTGCTGAATCTGGTGAATCCACTGAGGAGTCTAATGATAACAACGCCACTGCCAAAAAGAGCGACAAGAAGGATAAAAAGAAGAAGAAGAAGAAGTCTAAGGTTGACGACAGCCGTGATGAGGCATTGGAAGATGAGGCCAAGAAACTGCGTGCTCAACAGTCTACAGCTGGTAAGGTGGTTAACTTGCTGACCAGTGATGTCCATCGTACAACCAATGCAATTGCTTATCTGGATATGGCATACGCAACGCCACTTCAGCTGGTGATTGGCTTGTATTTCCTGTATGATTTACTTGGAGTTTCGGCATTTATTGGACTTGGATCGGCTGCACTTTTGCTTCCAGTTAGCAACTTTGCCTTCAAGAAGCTGTGGAAATATGTTCACATTTCAAACGGTTTGAACGATAAGCGCGTTGGAATGGTCAATGAATTGATGCAAGGAATCAGAATCATTAAGATGTTTGGCTGGGGCGAGCGCTTCGCCGATCGCATCACTTCAGTCCGTGAAGAGCAGCTGGATGTTGTGCGTCGCTCATTCTGGTATGGTGTGCTTGTTGACATTGTTATGACTGTCCAGCCAATCTTAATCACCTGTGTTACATTCATCTGCTACACTGTTGTATTTGGACATGTTTTGCATCCAAACATTGCATTCACTTCGCTCACCCTGTTCCGTATCATCAAGGAGTCCCTCGGTTCATTGCCTGGTCTTGCCCAATGGTTCCTCACTGCTAAGGCTTCGATTGATCGTATTGATGAGTTCTTGGGCACTGAGGAGGTTGAACTGCTCATCAACCGTGTTGCTCAAGCCGAGGCTGAAACCGCTGCTGTCCTGGACGCTCCAAGCACTCTTGGCTTCAACAATGCAACCTTCCAGTGGACTTCAATTGTCAAGAATGATGATACAGCAGCCACAGCTGACTCTGCCTCTACAACCGACTCATCTGATGAGGGCACCGACTCCGATGCCATCAGCATCACCTCTACCGCTACATCCACATCAACCGCTGTATCAAGCGTCAGTGGTTCTGGCAAAGCACTCTTCCAGCTGAATGATCTCAGCGTTCGCTTCCCAGCTGGTGCCATCTCTGTGATTGCTGGTGCAACTGGCAGTGGAAAGAGCTCGCTGTTGCTGGCTTTGCTCGGAGAAATGACACGTGTCAGTGGAGAGATTGTTATTCCTCACGAAGGCGAACTGATTACAGATGTGGCCTATGTTGCTCAGACTGCATGGTTACGTAATGCTACAATTAAGGAAAACATCGTCTTTGGTGAGAAGTATGACGAGCAGCGCTACCGTGCTGTCCTGCATGCCTGTGCCTTGAACCCTGACCTGCGTATTTTGCCAGCTGGTGATGCCACAATGGTTGGTGAGAAGGGTGTTACTCTTTCCGGTGGCCAAAAGCAGCGTCTTGCATTGGCTCGTGCCGTCTACAGCCGCTGCAACCATGTGCTGCTCGATGACTGTCTGTCCGCTGTTGATTCAGACACCGCTCGTCACATTTTCAAGGAGGCATTCCTGGGTCCATTGATGGCTGGTCGCACAATTGTCTTGGTTACTCATCACGTTTCGCTCGTTGCTGGTGCTGCCAAGTTGGTTGCTGTTATGCACGAAGGCACTCTTGTCGCTCAGGGCAGCCCAACCGATGTTCTCGCTCGTGGCTACTTGAAGAGCGTTACTCTCGAGGATATTGAAGAGTCTGCTGCCCTGGCTACTGCGGCCAGCACCTCTCGTAATGACCACTCTGCTGTCTCTGATGTCGATGGTGCTGCGGCTGGTGAGCCTCTCATTCAAGACGAAGAGCGTGCATCTGGCAAAGTGTCACTCGATGTTTACCTGCTGTACGGCTCGGCTGCTGGTGGAATCCTCTTCTGGCTTGGTCTCGCCACTGCTGCTCTTGGCACTCGTGGTGGCAATATGATTCAGGACAACTGGCTTCGTATCTGGGCTGCTGCTAGCGAAGGCGATGTTGTCGGCTCAGTCTCTGCAATGTTTGGCATGATGACTGTTCTCGTGCCTGGCTTCTCATCATCCACCAATGCCGCCCCCACTGCCTCTTCTCCATCTACTCTGGCTGCCAGCGTTGTTGGCTTCGGTCCAAAGAACGAGTCCACTGTCAGTATGTTCTCCACCCTTGCCGAGAATGTTCCTCACTCTCTGTACTACTATGTCACCGTCTACTGTCTGCTTGGTCTTGTCCAGCTTGTTGTCAAGGTTATCCTCATGGCTGTTGAAATGTGGGGTACTATCAATGCCTCTCGTCGCATCCATGCCGATCTGCTCAACCGTCTCATCAATGCCACTCCTCGCTTCTTCGATCGCACCCCAATTGGCCGCATCTTGAACCGTTTCAGTCAAGATATCCGTGCTGTTGACAACGAAACCATGCACTGGCTGTACTCTCTGATGGAGCACTGTGCCAATGCCGTCTTCATCACCGTGGTTGTCACATACACGATCCCAAGCTTCATGATCGTCGGCGTCATCATTTTCGGCATGGGCTACTACGCCATGGTCATCTACCTGAATGTGTCTCGTGAGCTCAAGCGTATCGAGTCCAATGCCATGTCTCCACTCCTCTCGCTCTACGGTGAATTGACTGCCGGTGTCACTACCATTCGTGCTTATGGTGCAGTCAGCCGCTTCATCAAGGAGTGCGTCGAGCTTGTCAATGGCTTCAACCGTCCATTCTACTTGACTTGGGGTACCAACCGCTGGCTGTCATTCCACATGGATATCCTCGGTGCTCTCGTGTCGTGCTACTCTGCTGTCATCATTGTGTATAACCAGGATCAGTACACCGCCGCGTCTGCTGGTTTCGCTCTGTCGTATGCTCTGCTCTTCTCCAATGCCGCTCTGTGGATTGTGCGTACCTACGGTCTGCTCGAGATGGCCATGAACGGTGTCGAGCGCATCAGCCAATACCTCGTCGTCGACCAAGAAGCTGCCGCCGTCATTCCAAACAGCCGTCCACCAGCGTCCTGGCCACACAAGGGCGAGGTTGTCGTTCGAAACTTGCATGCCCGCTATGCTCCAGATGCACCACAGGTCATCAAGGGCATCAACTTCAACACCAAGCCTGGCGAGCGCATCGGTATTGTCGGTCGCACTGGCGCAGGCAAGTCCTCTTTGGGTCTCCTGTTCCTGCGTATGCTCGAGGCCGAGTCTGGCTGCATCGAGATTGACGGCATCGACATCAGCAAGATTGGTCTCCAGGATCTCCGCAGAAATGTGGTCATCATTCCACAGGACCCAGTCCTGTTTGATGGCACCATTCGCTCCAACCTGGATCCATTCGATGACCACGATGACACCGTGTTGTGGGAGGCTCTGCGCCGTGCTCACTTGCTCGGTGATGAGGATATTGCTACTGCCACAACGACCACTACCACAACTCCAGATGCCACTGCCACTCCATCCAATGCTGGCTCTGACTCTGACTCCTCGCTGCCAACTGTCCAGCCAGTCACCTCCGTTGAGCTGCGCAGCTCTGCTGTGTTCACTTCCCTCGATGCCCAGATTCGTGAAGGTGGTAGCAACCTGTCCGTTGGCCAGCGTCAACTGGTTGCCCTCGCTCGTGCTCTGGCTCGTTCTCCACGTTTGTTGCTGCTTGATGAGGCTAGCTCCAATGTCGATTTCGAGACTGACGCCAAGATCCAAACCACCATTCGTGAATCTTTCGCCAACTCGACCATCCTCTGCGTTGCCCACCGTCTCCGCACCGTTGTCGACTATGACCGCATTCTTGTTTTGGACAGAGGTCAGGTTGCCGAGTTCGATGATCCAGCCACTCTTATTGAACGCGAAGGCTCCATCTTCCGCGACATGTGCATGCAAACTGGTGAGTTCGAGGTGTTGAAAACCATGGCCAAGACCAAGTCTGCCTTTTAACTTCAAAAAATCAAACAAAACAAAACAATGCAAAGCAGAATAGCTAAATATTCTTTTTGACTCATTACTTCCTCTTTTCTTCCTTTTTAATGATCTTTTATATTTTACACAATTTTCTCATGTCGAAGTAAAAGGTACGCCATCTTGATTCCCACAGCGCCTTTTCTTTCTTTCTCTTTTTATTTTCGTGAAGAGACTCCAACTCGCACCTGTTCACCACCTCTACTCGCGTCGATTGTTTGTTTCCTCTGCTCCCCACTCTGCGACATATCACAATTCAACTATCACAATTCAACTATCAAAATTCGAGCATCAATGAAGACTACTCTTTTGACGGCGGCTGCTCTTGTTCTGTGTGGCTCTCGTGTATCCAACGCTGGACCTCCATCTTGCCCCAGCGGCTCAGTCTGCTTCTACTCTAGTACAGGCTTTGCTGGCGATAGCTGGGAATGGACAACAGTCAAAGGGTATAGCGATTTGCCTCCGTCGTTTATGGAGCGAGTTGGCTCGTTTGTGGCGAATACTGACGCGTGCTTCATAAACTACGAGCCACATGAGAAGCGCACTGTTCGCAATGGCGATTCGCACCATGATTATAAGGAAGAGTTTGGACAGCGTATCGATGCTGTTAGAAGTGGCTCCTGCTAAAAAAAATAATCTCTTACACCATATTGAACATGTCAAGTGGATCTTTTCAATGTGAATGATGCAGTAAATGAAATGCAGAAGAGGAAGGGGAAGGGATGTATAGTTTGTAATTCCGGTAAATCGATTACTACTGGGCATAGTACAAGTGGTACGTTCTCACTGTTACAGAGGTTCAAATGTTCTGACATTCTCTTTGACTCTCCGAGATGAATCATTGTAGCTTAACTTTATGTACAAAGTTTCAATGTTTTAAAGTTTTGTATTTCTTTTTGGTTTGTGAAATTCTTGTGAATTTTATTCCGGTAAAATTCGTTGCTTGTGACTAACAATTTATAAAAATTTCGAGATCTGCAGCGAAAAGGTCAAAAAAAGCGAGAGAAGGCTGGGAGAGCAGATCTGCACTGGCTGCCGCGGCGGGCAGCAATCACGGTAGGTGTTGGTTCATTCCTTTCACAAACTGCCTCAAGAAGTACATTAACGCTAACTCAACAACAGCAGCATCAGCAGCAGTAGCAGCAGTAACAAAAGAGCATAAATATGGGCCGCATCAGAACTAAGACCACCAAGCGTGCATCTCGCGCTCTGATCGAAAAGTACTACCCACGCCTGACTCTGGACTTCCAGACCAACAAGCGTATCATCGACTCTGTTGCCGTTGTGCCAACCAAGCGCCTTCGCAACAAGATCGCTGGTTTCACCACTCGTCTGATGCGCCGTATTCAGAAGGGTCCAGTTCGCGGTATTTCCTTCAAGCTGCAGGAGGAGGAGCGTGAGCGCAAGGATAACTACGTCCCAGAGGTCTCTGTTCTTTCTCAGGACACCATTGACATCGATCAGGACACCGCTGAGCTCGTCAAGAAGCTCGGTTTCGAGAAGGTCCAGGGTCTCCGCGTCTTCACCAGCAAGGCTGTTCAGCGTGGCGGTAAGGGTCCACGTCAGGAGGGCCGCTTCGGTGGTGCTCGCCGCCCAGCTGGTGCCGCTGCTGGCCCACGCAAGGAGCGTCAGGCTGCTGCCCCAGCCCCAGCCCCAGCCCCAGCTGCCTCTGCTTAAACACCTTTCAAAAAGTATAACAATATAGTGTTGTTTATCACCATCACCATTAGTATCGTTATTGTTGGCATCAGCATCTTTATGGTTGATTAGTATTTGATAAAAGTGTTTCGCGTTTTAGTGGGGGAGGGGGAGGGGATAACAGTATACAAGTTGAGATGCAGTCACGCTGTTCGTATGTCGCTATGTTAAACATTTGTTTTGCAAGTATTAGGTTGAGAGACTTCTTACACGAATACACCGTCTTGCTCGCACCAATGTTCGCCGATGAATAGCATCTTGATAAAGCCAGCATAACAGCGAAGATTCGGTGGTCTCGCTGCTATCCCACTAGCATCTGTTGTACATTCCTCTTCAATGCTGCATATTTCCTCCGAAGTTCCTCCAGCTGCCTCCTCAACTCTTCATTCTCGTCCGCTAACCTCTTCGTTTCCAGCTGCGTCTCTGCATTTTCAACATTGAGTTTTCGTATCTCATTATGACACAGCCGCTCTCGTAATTCGCATACCTCGTGACTGTTCGCTATGTTGCATGGATTCAGAGCTGGCGCTTTGCTTGGTGCCTTTGACGAGCTCAAAGTCTTCTCTATTTGCTCCACTATTGCGAGCTGTATTGGCGTAAGCTGACCATATTTCAGCAGCTGCGGTTTGCGTGACATTCTATGTATGTTCAAGTGTTTATCGAATGGTAGTCTTTTTTGTTGTTGTTGTTGTTGCTACTGCTACTGTTGTTTGTGGTTGAAGGAGGCTCACGTGCAAACAACAGAGGAGTTTGATACACGGTAGATAGCAACGGAAAGCGGAAGCGAAAGCTAGCTCAGCCGGAGTGAGCGGGTCGGTGGCTGAATGGGTTGAATGGGTTGAAGAGGTGACTGGGTGGATGAGCAGGAGAGACTGCGAGTGTACGTGTCGACGTGAATCAAAGAGTGACGCACAATGACCTGCACAAATGCATTTATACGCCGCGGCGCACATTCAACCATTTGCGCCGCATGAGGCTTCATATCTTTTCAATGTGAGGGCTAATTCGATACATTACGAAGAGTATATTAAACAATGAAAAATAGAGTAGAGAAAAAGTATGGAAAAAATTAGGAGGAAAAAGGGAATGAAGAAGAGTTTAAAAAAGAACAATAGATGCAAAACAAAACAGATAGGGATGATATGATGAGGAGTCAAGCTGCTGCTGCATTTTAAGCTGAAGAGCCATTGCTGGGAGTAGAGGTTGCAGCCACGAATGGATGATTTGTGTCAGTAGCAGTTGACTTTGTGGCGATGGATGCTGTTGTTTGCAGACTAGTGACAGTTGTGGTGCTCATTGGAGTTACTGATCTACGAGTAGTGCCATTCTGCAGTACAGGTGATGCGGTGGCCGTTGTGGAAAGCTGCATTGCAGCCATAGACGAAGCGATGGATGCCGGAGGTGGGGCTACTAGTTGCTGGCGAGGTGCGGTGTGACGTGTAAATGGCGATGCCAGCGGCACTGCTGTAGCACCAACTGCGGAGGTTGTTGAAGTAGAGCGTCGCACACTGCCATCAGCAATTGAGCGGAGAGGTGTTGGATGAGCAATGATGGTTGAGGAAGTCTGCTGAGCTTGTCCACCAGCAGGGAGTGATACAGACACTGCCAATGAGCCTGGCTGTTGTTGCTGTTGCTGTTGCTTCGCACACTGCCATCAGCAATTGAGCGGAGAGGTGTTGGATGAGCAATGATGGTTGAGGAAGTCTGCTGAGCTTGTCCACCAGCAGGGAGTGATACAGACACTGCCAATGAGCCTGGCTGTTGTTGTTGTTGTTGTTGCTGTTGCTGCTGTCTTGGCGTGGCTGTGCCAGTATTCGTGCCCAGTCGACCTTGCTTGAGACGTCGAATGGTTGTCGCATTTCCACCACTGCCAGATGGAGTGACAGTACCGGGCAGTGCGGGTGCAGGAGTGGATGAGATGGCGGAGGAGGTGGCAGCAACCTGAGGATAAAAGGTATTTTCTCGTCTCACTCTTCTCATTGATCTCATTCTTTCCTGGACTATCTTATCAACATCGTCCTTTGACAGCATTTCTATACTCGGTCCCCAGGCAAAAGTTTCCTCAATTGGTCTGACCATTGCAAACAATCCATCTGTAACTGCTCCACGTGCCTCTCTACTCTTTCCAGCTCCCAAGATTCCCATACTAGCCAGCGCCTTGGCTTGTTCAGCATCGGCACCGCTGTCAATTGCATTTTGGTACACTGATGAGTTGTCGGGCAGCATTGATGATTCGGGATCGCCAGTTGAGCGTTCAAAGCGCTGACGGCGGAATCTGTGTATTTGATCACGAATTGAATGCGAGATTAGAGGGGCAGCTTCACCAGGAAGGGCGGCCTCGGCAACAAAGACTCGTGCAAAGTCATCAGCATATGAGTCAGGCGATGATAGATCCCATTCAAATCTGTCCCGAACCAATGTGTTGCCTAATAGTAGCTCAATGTGAATAATTACTCTGACATCAGGGTAAACGGTGTGTCCATGAGACTGCTGGGAGTGCACAGCTGCTGACTTATTTGCAGTTGGTTGCAAGAGAGGTGATCCAGGCTGAAGTGGCTTGTCAATGGGCTTTTGACCATCTGTTGATGGAATTGCATTGTGAATATTTGGATCCAAAATGACAATTTTTGAATCATTTTCAGCACGATTGTGGCTATTTTTGCTATTATCCAGGTGGTACTTTAATAGATGGGTATCATCAGTCATGTTAATGGCATCTGTAGTTGATTTGAATTCAGTTACTTGGGCATGAATGGCTCTGGATACTTGCTCAACAACTATTTGTGATAAATTGTTTGCGCTGTTTGAATTGATTACCGTTCCAGTCAGCTGAGACACTCTCGATGATCCACCTCCATTTAGCACACTGATTGTAGTCGGGTCTAACAAATCCAAATCCTCTGCCAAGATTCTAGCAAAGTGTTCCGGAGTATAAGTTGTATCTTTGATGTTCCATAAAAATGCATCTTGCAATCTGTGACTATTGTCCAATTCCAAGTCGATTCTGATTGGTACCAACACATCTGTGGAGTTAGCCAGTGCATTTAACTGGTCAGTGGACGGGCGTAAATGGAATGTCTTTGCAAACTGACGCTTCGTATCCACTGACTTTAGTTTTTGCAAATGTAACAGCTGCTGTTCATTCTGCTTTTGCTGTAAATTTAACAGCTGCTGAGATTGCAATTGCTGAGTCATGCCACTATGCCTAGTCACTCTTCCACTAACATTACCTGCTCCAGCATACTTTGTAAAGTTTGGATCGTGTTTGGAGCTATCCTTTTCCTCATTAGTGTCATCTAAATCACTCATGCTGTCTGAATCTGAATCCGAGTCATCTGATGTATCTTTAAATGTAATTGCATTTCTCAGTGATGATCTGACTTGTCTCCCACTGCTTGTATATGTCGCTCCACTTTCTTCACTCTGCTGCTGATGCTGAGCTAATCTCTGTGAATGGCGTGCTGGTGTTTGATTGGTCAGCATCTGTCCGGCATTAACTGATGCTCCACTAAATGGCACATTTGGCACAATCAGAGCAGTTGCACCTTCTCTAAGACGTGCCGGATACTCACTAAATGTTCTCGGTTTAGCTGGCTGCTGTTGGTGGTGTAAGTACATGGCAGTTGCTGGTGACACAATCGGAGGTGGTCTGCCATAAGCTGATGTCGCAGGCTGCTGCTGTTGCTGTTGTTGGTACTGCTGCAGCTGAAACCCAGGTCTAATTTGGGAACGTGGCTGTGCAATCAATCTCTGCTGATGTTGTTGCTGCTGCTGCTGTGGTTGTAAAGACAGACCTTGTATTTGACGATGAGCCAGTGGCGATGTTGGGATTTGATTTAGCTGAAACTGAGGATATCTGCCGCCTGTTACAGCTGCGGTGGAAGGCTGTTGCATTGGTCTCGTTGGCGTCATATTCTGCTGCATTGCCGCTGCTGTTGACATCATCTGTTGATGCTGCTGTACGCTTTGTCTCGGTTGACTGCGTAGCACTCTATCACTAGAGCGAGATGATGTGATTGGAATGCCTGCTTCCTTGGCCTCGGCAATCACACGTGCACGCTGAGCGGCACGGAATGCCTTCTCCTCAGGTGTGAGCGATGGCCGCCCAACTCTACGCTTGAAAGGTGTGCTCATACTGGATGCTGCAGGTATTGCCACACTGTTGTCGAGGTGTGGGAAACGAATAACGCCACAATTTCACGGGAAATGAACAGAGGACGTAGACAAATAAACAACAAACAACACCAGCTTCGAGCAGCTTGACCAAACACTTGCTAATCACAACACCAAACCAAGCAAAACACACACACTCACTCACAACACGCTCGAAAAATAATAATAATAATAATAAAACCTACACTCCAGCAGAGTGACAATAATACCAACACCGCGCTACTGTTGACACGATCGCACAGTTCTATAGTTGGTAGAGATCGCAGCAAGCCGGCGACAAGGGTTGATGAAAGTAGAGGTTTGAGGTTTGGGCTTGTGATTGAAACGCGAGCGAGCGAACAGCCGACTTCAGAATAAAAAACACGCAACAGCGATCCAACAGACAAAGAGTGTGATGCGAAGGAGTGAATTGAATAATTTCGGAAACTCAAACTACGAGAGAGACAGAGAGAGAGAGAAGGGTTCAAAAATTTTGGAGGTGAAAAAAAATTCACAACAACAACAACACAACACAACACAGCAACAGCACAACAACACAGCCCAAAGAACAGCGCGGAATACGCAAGGGTGAGCTCAGAGGTTCAAAAGGACAATGGCTGCAGACGAGTACAGTAGCAGTGAGGATGGAAGTGATTATGGCAGTGAGTACGATGTGGGTTTAAGAGAGCAAAACAAAAGGCGGATATTGGAACTTGCAGGTGGAGTGGACAATATCGGCGAAGAAACTGCACAGGCGCTCCTTGTTAACGATGACGAAGGAGGCGATTCGGATACATCTGACGACGACAACGATGGCGACGACACGAATAGAAACGAGAGCAAAGAAAGGGATAAGAGCGAGGAACACGACGAATACAATGATGATTACAATGATGAATACAATGATGAATACAATGATGAATACAATGATGAATACAATGATGACCACGATGGCAGCAGCAGCAGCGAAGATGAAGACGATGCTGGTATTCAAAGGAAACGCCGGCGACGGAATGAGCCACGAATTGTGCCACTGGCGATGACCACCAAAGACTATGACGGCGTCGAAGATGGATTTAGTAAGAAGCAAAAGACAATGTCGCTGGAGGAGGCTAGAGAAGATGCATGGCTACGCGGCATATCTGAGGCGGAGATCAAGAAGGCTGCCAAGGCTGCTCAATCAGCTGAGTTGAGGAGGCAGGCTGTTGATGGCGCCGCTTATAACACTGGCAGCGTCGATAGTCATCTGAGCACGACAGATATGCAGCTTCATTTGGCGTGTTATCTACGACCGAATGAGTCGGTGGCCACTGCATTGAGTCGACTTGGCCGTGAGCGAGATAAGCAGCTCAAGCAGCTGGGCAAGGATGATCCAGTGATTAAAGGCTATGCAAAGGCAATTGAGCGAATGACAACTCTATGCACAAGACTACTGAACGACGGTATGGTGTCCATCTATGAGGCTACGGCTGCATCTATAGAGCGCAAAACGAGGTTCGATCCGATGGAGACAATGTGGTGCTACAAGTGGAATGTGGATGATAGTGCAGTGCACGGTCCATTTACTCTTCAAATGATGCGGCGTTGGTGCGGTGATGGGTACTTTGCCGATCCAAATGTGATTGTTTGGCCAGCGCATGCTGACGACGGCGACAAACGCCAAGACTCACCTTCCAAGCAGCTCGGATACATCCCTGTCCATGCTTCTCCAATAATTTTAAAGTGACCGCTTCTGCTTGGCAATCCTTCTTTCACACAGCCAAAGACGCGCGTCTTGCTTAGCTTTGCTTTGCTTTCCTTTGCTTTGCTTAGCTTTCCTGCTTCCTTTGACTCCACTCATCAACTTTTAAACCCTTCCTACGATGACGACGACGGCAATAACAACAGCAACGGTGACAACAACAGCGGTAGAAGCAGCAACGACAACGACAACGCCGACGATTGAGCAGCAGCAGCAGCAGCAGCAGCAGCAGCAAACGCCAAAGAGTCGCTTTAAGATTACGACGGTTGGCTTCTCTGCGAGTCATCTGCTGCCTGACCTTGCACACATCCCGGTGCCTGGTATACAACAAACACAGCAACAAACACAGCAACAACATGAGCACCACTTTGTCTTTGACAGTTTCATCACACCAACTCCCTCGTTGTTGGTGGACTTGAATGTCACTGATGACTCTCACTTTGCAGAGGCAATCTTGGCGTCTTTATCCGAAGATGCCAATAGCGCGTTTAGACCAGGCATATTTAGATGCACCCAATGTCGCTGCAAGCTTACATTACTACCTACAGCTCAAACTGCGGACAATGATGGACAGCTTGGACCATCCGCTGAGCCATATTCAGGATCGTGCAGCTCATCGAATCCTGCTCATCATTTACACTGGAGCCAATCAATTGTAGATGGCATTGGTAATCGTCACAATAGCGAAAAATGCATCTATATATCTCCCAGCGAAGTAACCTCTGATTCATCGACAACAGCCACAACAGCAACAACTTCTGCGACTTGTACTACTTCTACTAATGGCGGTGCCGGTGGTGTTCCATTCCCAGCTACTGGCCAACTGAATTGCTGTCTCTGTGATTTGAGTCTAATGTACAGGTTGACTCCACCCACTGTGTCATTGGATGCGATTGAGCGATTTATTGTTGATAGACGAGAGTCTGAGGATGGAGTTGGCGCGGAGAAGGCATTGTTGGTGCTATCATGCTTATTGATGAAACAGAAAGACAACCCACGTCCAATCAAGTTAACCAGTCAAGTGTTGATTAGCAATGTGGGTACATCTAACGCTAAATGGGACTTGTTGAAGGAAGTTGGATTCATCATTGATAAAGAGAAGGATATAATGAAATTACCTGACCTATCAAACTCTCAAATTGATGAAGATTTGCAGATTATTTCATCTCAGCAGCAACAACAGCAACAACAACAACAGCCGATGATTGAATTAAGTGATGAAACTCAATCTCGTCTGTTTGATGCATCGCGAGAACTTGCGTTGGCTGCATACTGTCTTAATATGCAGGTGGCTGATAAGATTAACAGCAGTATGGCTAATTCGAAACTATTTAGTGGAGTTGATAAGTTTAGTGGGGCTACTCACTTATTATTTGAGTTACTTCGCATCAAGTACAATCCGAGCATTCCAGCGGGAAGTAAGGAGGGTGATTTCAGCTACCTCGATCGTAAATCTTCTCTTGATTATTCAGTTCTGCGAGTCCCTGTTGATATTAACAAAGTATTATTGATTAGAGCAGTGGATTTACTCTTTAAGGAACTGGAATTGTTGGAAGTTGATCACATTCACATGTTTGAAGTATTCAGTGCATTGAACAATATATCGATACTTAGAAATGACAATTATATCCTTCTCTCGGTTCAAAAGTATAGAAATATGGGATTTGACACCACTAACCAACTGTTTGATTCTTACAAATTACTGGGATTTGGTGCGAATAATGTTGATATTGATGATGATACAATAACTGCGACTGTGTTTGGAATGTGTAAAGAGCAAGGTCACATTTTATTTTCTGACTCTGAGCCAACACGCTTGGTATCACGTGAGACACCCGAGCTGTACAACTGGCGATTGAGATTAACTAGAGCTGTTTTGTTAATTGCAAAGCGCAAGAAAAGCCCAATACTACATGCGCTGGCTGAGAAGCTGTCGGAAATTGTTCATATTGATGGAAATTTGACTAAATTTACTCAGAATGTGCTGTATCCATCTCCAACCGCCCTCGTCAAGCCCGGTGGTCATGTTGGAATCGGCGTAAAGACTGCTGGCAGCCCATTGAATAGTTCACAGGTGCAAAACGCCATGCAGCCACTTAGACCAACTCAAGCTCTTCCGCCAGTTGCAATGGAGCCATTCCCAGTTGGTCTCTACAATATCGGCAACAGCTGTTATTTGAACTCACTCCTTCAGTACTATTTCACAGTAACTCCATTGCGTTCAGTTCTGGTCGAGGCTGCTACGCAGTCTGCCAGTCCGCCAACAATAGCCCTTGATGCGAGTGTGTCTCCTGCTCCATCAGCCGTCGTGGTTGCGCCATCAGCATCACCGGCGCCAGTTTGGAACCATGATGCTATCACTGGTCATTCTGTCGGCGGTCGTCGCCTGCGTGCCGATGACATTCGCGAGGCTCTTGATTTTGTAAAGTTGCTTGGTGGATTATTTGTGCAAATGTCGAGCACTGTAAAGACGGGCCGTCCGGTGCAAGCTGCTGGAAACTCTTGGTATGCAAATGCTCTGAGACCATCAACTGATTTGGCGAATCTGGCATTGAGTCAAATTGGTGAGTATGAACCACCTACATCTCAACCACAGCCACAGCCACAACTACAGCAAGAGCAGCATCAATCATCTTCGGTTGATGTCGCAGACAAGGTCAACAGCGAGTCCGACAAGAAGAAACAAGAGCAACAGCAACAGCAACAGCAACAGCAACCAGGTATCACTACTACACCGCCAGCTGACACGAAGGCTACCCCGCCAACATCACCACAGTCAATGATGGTCATCTCTCCTGTCGAGACTCCTTCTGACACTCCAGGCAACCTGTCATCGGATCAAGATAAGAGCATGCAGATGGTATCTCCACCACAGTCTCCTCAGCCATCAAAGTCATCTGATCATACCATTGCAGGCAATACCACAATGAGTAATGGAAGTAGTCTGGCTGACGATGACCCATATGTGGAAGTTGTGCCTGGAAAGCGCTCCTCGTCAATGTCGATCTCACCGCGCCAATCTCCAGTCTCGAACAAGTCGCCAAAGTTGGAACATCCAGGTGACTCAACCAATGGTCGCAACAGCGCTGAACTCGATTCTAAAGAGAACAAGACTAATGGCCAAGATGCTCCAGATAATCAGCAGTCTCAGCTGGCACAGCAGAAGTCGGATCAGCCAGAGCAGCAACAGCAACAGCAGCAACAGCAACGGGAACATGGTGGCTCGCGTCCAAAACGTATGCGACTTGGCCGTCAGGAAGATGTTACAGAGTGTATGGACAATATCATGGGACTCGTCGAAGCAGCCATGAAACCACTTGGACGCCAGCAGCTTCAGAAGCAACAACAGCACCAGCACCAACAGCAACAACAACAGCTGCAAGCACTTCATCATGGCATGTCAACTCATGATTTCCTCAAACATCTTTTTTATGGATCAACTATCCAGCGTCTATCGTTTACACTTGAGTCATCGAACGCACCAACTACAACCACAAAGTCTGAAGAGTTTGCCACACTTATTGTCAACCCGCGCGATGCTGCATTTGATCCTCGTGAGCCTGCCCTCTCTCGCAACTTGTATGATGCTCTTGAAGACACAATGGCTGCTGAAGATGTTTCACTCGAAGGTACCACTCAAGGTGCTCGCCGCGAGCTGTTCATCCAGCGTCTCCCAGCATTTCTCCAGATTCACATCCAGCGTGCGCAGTATGACAAGGTGACTCAGCAGCAGTTTAAGTGTACAGACGAGCTCAAGTTCCCAGAAGTGCTGTACATGGATAGATTTATGGATCATTCCGATGCCAGCGAAAGGGTGCAAGAGATGTGGAACAGCAAGCGCAAGGAAGCTCTGCGACTGCGCACAGAAGAGACTGAAGCTAGACAACAGCTGACAAACTTGACTAGCAAAGGCGAGAGTGGATTGGAGCCGCTGAAGTTGATTGAGCATACCCTTTCATATGTGAAGAACTATGCCAGCAAATTTATCGACTACTTTGCACAGGGTCATGGTAACGAAACGACAGACAGTAGCAATAACAGCAATAACAGAAGTAACGGCAGCAAGAGCAGCGAAGCCAACAAAGATGATGGTGAAGCAGCTCGCCCAAATACGGTCGGCGGAATGGCCACATTGATGCGCTCGCTTGGCTACGACCAGCCTGAATTTGAGCAAGGAGTCATTGCCAAACTGGAAATGCTGCATGCTAAGATGTCTGGTCTGATTGCCACACTTCCTGATACCATCAATCAGCTTAGCGAGCAGCGTCGCAACATCTTCTCTCCACCATCGTCAATCCAACCAACGGCATCGGCCAGTTCCAACGAGAATTCTACATCCGGCGATGAAGACATCAAGATGGACAATGCATACATGATTCACGCAGTGTTGATGCATCGTGGTCAAACTGGTCATGGCCATTATTGGGTGTACATTCGCGACCATGTCAACGATCGCTGGATTGAGTACAATGACGAGAATGTGCGCGTGGTGCCGAAGGAGGTTGTGTTCCAGCATCGTGATGCTAACTCGGCAATGAGTGCGACGCCATATTTTTTGGTTTACGCAAGATTGAGCGAGCTGAATGAGCTAGCAACAAGTATTCCACTCTAAATATAAATCCTCCCAATATTAAAACTGATTTCTAAAGACAACGAGTATTGAATAACTTGAAAAAGTTGTAGTAGAGTGAGAGAGTACCGTCTATGGAGTGAAGAGACGTAACAGCCAGTGTTGATATGACAGAGTGTTCATTGATATTTTACAACTACAGCATAAGAGTGAAAGGATACTATTATGCACTTCCAACTAGAAAGAGCACACGTGGTGCGTGCCATTCGCTGCTGCTGACTGAACACTCACAGTTAGGCAGGATATAATCAACAATATCTCTCGGTATAGTTACAAAAAGGCATCACACTACTAAAACGAATCCTTTTAATAAAAGCAACGATGGTTGTTGAATGGAGATGACGTGTTGCTGTCAGCTGCTGCACCGGCCAGCGTGGGCGTGGTTCCCAGTTCCAGACGGGGGAGGGAGGGGGAGTCACGCGGCCACAGAGCCACTTGGCGGCACGCTCGCTGGAAGAGCAGCTCAGGCCCAGCACAGCACATGCCGAGTGCGACACGGTTTGGTTTCGGCATTGCGGCAGGCATAGATTGACCGAGAGCGGACCCGCAGAGCGCTGACAAATGCGCGCGCAGTCACGCAGCAGCTGACTGGGTGCTTGGCGGAGCCATAAGAGGACAGGCTGGGCGGATGTGGCAGTTGGATCGCAGACGAACCCAACGATCCGCCAGACCCGCTCTGATTCGCTGCGCTCTCTTCAGAATATAAAGCCTGCCTGCCGCTCACCACTTGCCTGCAGAATAGCCGACATAGCTTCCGACACTACATCAACCCTTGTGTTCGCCACTATCTGTGTCTGCAAAACAGCGCTGTGCTGCTTCCCCCTTTTCTGCCAAACGCAACACACCAAAACAAAACAAAACACCGATACACTCACCCACTCACCGCCATTCTCCCACTCTGGCGGAAGCGCTGCGCATAATCTCCGTTGCCTGTCAGCTGACCCGCCACTCCCTCAGACTATCACTCTCGCAGCTGCTGCACTTCCTGTGGCTGTCATTCTCTCACTCTCAACCTGCCGGACTCGCTGGCAATCCCTCCATCCCTCTCCATCCGTCTCCATTCCTGTCTCAGTTTGGCTCCTCGCTCAACTCCTCCCCTGCAGTAGTTGTGCACACACATCGACGTCCGCAGACTACCCACTCATCCATCCAAGAGTCAAGCTATCAATCCATCCAGTAGTCAAACTATCAATCCATCCAACGAGCAATATAGCCATCGACTCGTAGAATCCATCGACTCATCGACTCAACCATCCCTTGATCCAATCCACAACTCCACAACTCCACAACTCTACCAAGCATGGCTGGCAGCAGCAGCAAGGTCGATGAGACGCTGCCGCGTGCCCGCGTTGTCACGATCGAAACGCACCTCGCCAGCGGCAGCAGCGACGGCGACAACAACACTGCGCTGCTCGCGCCGCTGCCGGAGCGCGGGTCGAACATCTTCTCCAAGCTCGTGTTCTCGTGGCTCGACCCGTTCATGTGGACGGGCTACCGCCGGCCGCTGGAGAAGGAGGACCTGTACGCGCTCGACGGGCGGCTGACGGCCGACAACCTGTCGCGGCAGCTCGGCGAGTCGCTGGACGTCGAGCGGCAGAAGCCGCGCGAGCAGCAGAAGCTGATCTCGGCGCTCGCGCGCGTGTTCCAGCGGCGCTTCTGGCTGGCCGGCGTGCTGCGCGTCATCGCCGACGTCATCACGGTGGTCACGCCGATCTTCATCCGCGAGATCACCAAGTTCATTGCCGAGAGCAACGCCGCCACCAAGGCCAACGAGCGCGCCGGCCGCGTGGTGGCCAATCCGCCGGCCGCGGGCAAGGGCTACGGGCTGATTG
>MU602692.1:0-17838 GCA_025201865.1 Ramicandelaber brevisporus | reverse complement strand
CAATGGAAGCAGCAGTCCGCCAACAGCCGTCTTTGTGAGAACAAGGTTCGAAAAGAACCCTCTGCTGTCTGACGCATCCTTTGACACCGAGCTGAATTTGGAAGAGAACCAGTTCCACGCATCGCCCAGCTTGACCGCCTTTTGAGTCTCTCCATACACTTTTGCATGCTGCACATCGCCACCCAGTCCAGCGTACTCTGCTCTCAGTTTAAATACTGAGCCGCTGGACGGCATTGCTGCCGAATCTCTCGTATCCATTACCATTTCGTATCCAAGCGCACTCTTTATAGAGTGTCCAGCTGCGTGTCTAATCGTCGCGCCAACACCCTCTCGTTTAATATTGTGTACAGTTCGCCAGTCACACACATACGAGAAACTGTGCGTTGTACTCGGCAGCCATCCACCAAGCATGCCATCCGCATATGTTTGATACTTGAGCAAGATGCCACGATTCAATTCATCATACGAGCTGCGCAGCTGGTGATCAGTATTGGCGTGGTGCAATAGACAGTCAAATCGCCGCAGGGGATCATATGCAATTGGCATTGAGTAGTGCAGTTTGTAATCCGATGTGGTGCGTGTACCATAAGCAACTGAACCAGTCAGTGTTTCTCCACCGCCAAACATGTTAACAAGCGTGCCAACCGTGTTGACGCCAACTTCGTCCTGGCCAACCTCAGTACCCGTCTTTAGGCGGATTCGACCAATTGAATCACAGCTGAGAATCACATCAACCTCTTCAGGACCACTCGATGGACTCTTTTGCTCGCGATGACTGCCCTTCGATGCTGCTGATGCACCACCACCACCCAATCCGCCAAGGAGCATTGCGAGCGCTGGATTCTTTCGCTCTTGAGCCTGCGGCGCTGTATCAATCTTGACATGCACAGCTTTGGCAACTTCCAGTGCCGTCAACAACCCACCAGCGCGCTGAGACTGCTCAAGCAGGGTTCCAAACGTGCGCGACTGCAAGGTGTTCGTGATGGCATGTTCAACAAGCGATCGTCGAGTGCCCTTCAGGCCGACAACGTGCACAGCTCGCACAGTTACGGGTGTGTCGTGCACAGCCTTGAAGAAGTCGCTGAGCGTCGTCGGCGGCGGCAAGTCATCAGTCGAGCTCATCTTTGTACTCTTGCGTGTGTGTTTTTTTTATCGACTATTTTTTTTCTCTTTCAAAATAGTGTGAATGAACAAGGAGAAGCATGGAATGAATGATTATAACGGAGTGCCTACCACAAAGAGGATGAATGAATAGGTAGTCGCGGCCGCTGGGAATTTGGCACTATGACCGTATAAGATATAGATAGAGGTAGATGGACTTTCGAGTGCATTACTGAATCTAAACAGTTATGAGAGTTAGTTATTTGTTTAACTCAAAACGCAGCGACTTTATTTACAACATTTTACAATATAGAGCGCATTCTCCATACTAAGAATGCACCGCTTAATGAATTAGATCGATATTCGTCCTTCTTCTTGGCTTGATTCTCTAAGGAGAGATTGCACATGGCGAACTTCCTTCTCAAACGTCGTTAGTAGAACCCACGAAAGCATTACAATCATTGACATTCCTGCACCTGCAATTGCGCTGAAGATTCCCATTCTCCACCTCTCTGGGCCGAGTATCCATTGTGCCAGCAAAACCATCGAGCCGGACACAAAATGACCGAGTACAAATCCAATCACCGATACCCATTGCCGACCCATCGCATCAAGGACGGCTTCAGTCACAATCGAAACACTGCAAGCTGCAATAAAAAGTGCACTCCACACATCAGTATCATGTTTGAGAGGACTAATGTATCTGTTGGCACCATAAAAGACCTTGAGAGTGCTCATAATCAGGAACACAACAACTGGTCCAATGAAAAACACAATTGAGGATAGAACGGTTGTCTTGAGAGCCGATGAATCGTAACGGGTCATGCTGCGTGCAATTCTGCGGATGATAGCGAGACCAAGTGGAAACATAAAGACTGTGACAATATCGCGAAATATGGCATGGTGATTCCACTCTGCAAATATTTCATCGATTTTTGTACGATACCGTGGAGTTCCATAATTAGTAATTGCATTATGCGTGCTGTTTGAAAATACTACTTCCACATACCGAGCCATAACACGCAGTAGTGTTGGAATAACTAGGCTCATCATTGGCACGAGATAGTTGTTATCGTCAGAGATGGCCTTGTTTCTCAGAAAGCTGGATGGAATTGGCCACGACACCGTCATTGGAAGAACCAGGATTGCAGTATAAATGCTCGATCCCAAAAAGTATCGTGCTGCCAAATGTTGACCAACCAAAATGGCTATTGAAGCCAACACAGTAGAGATAATAAACCACATAACACCGCATTTTTTACTCCAAGTCAAGTATGCCAAGATGCCGTATACAGCGCACTCAATAATACCAGTTAACATTCCAAGCTTGAAATGGCCGAGAGCCATGTAGTAGAGTTGTATAATGTTAATATGAATCCGTAGTGTCGCCATGACAATCGCAACCACCAAAGCGAGTACGTCTATAGATATAATGTGGGTAAAATATATATAACCACGTTCATGTAAACATATATAATAGGAATGTTTAGCCTTGTACTTTTCCATGTCACTAAACTGCCACAGAAGCATTGCCAATATGGATACGGCGGCAAATTTGACGGCGACTCTCATTGCGCTCTGCGCTATACTTTGCAGCGATGATGCGGCCAATACAATGTCATAATAGCTCTCTTCACCGCTGCCATTGTCAGAACCATCACTGTTAGTAGATTGCCAATATGGATACGGCGGCAAATTTGACGGCGACTCTCATTGCGCTCTGCGCTATACTTTGCAGCGATGATGCGGCCAATACAATGTCATAATAGCTCTCTTCACCGCTGCCATTGTCAGAACCATCACTGTTAGTAGATTGCCAATATGGATACGGCGGCAAATTTGACGGCGACTCTCATTGCGCTCTGCGCTATACTTTGCAGCGATGATGCGGCCAATACAATGTCATAATAGCTCTCTTCACCGCTGCCATTGTCAGAACCATCACTGTTAGTAGATTGCCAATATGGATACGGCGGCAAATTTGACGGCGACTCTCATTGCGCTCTGCGCTATACTTTGCAGCGATGATGCGGCCAATACAATGTCATAATAGCTCTCTTCACCGCTGCCATTGTCAGAACCATCACTGTTAGTAGATTGCCAATATGGATACGGCGGCAAATTTGACGGCGACTCTCATTGCGCTCTGCGCTATACTTTGCAGCGATGATGCGGCCAATACAATGTCATAATAGCTCTCTTCACCACTGCCATTGCCATTACTGTTAACATTCTCGGTGCTCTTTTCTGGCTGGGTGCTGAGTGCTGGGTGAACCGACGTTACGCGTTGACTTAACAGAACAAACATAGATGCGCCAACTGACAGAATTGCAATGCCGACTACTTGGTTTGACCAGTTCACTGCAATATGACCGATATGCGCATATGCCACATCGGGTCCTGTAGACATATATAACATTGGTGCCACTGCAGTCATATAGACAATAAATGGTACAGAGTAGCAGATAAACATCGCTATGAACTGTCGCCAAAGCGCCAAGCCTTCGCGGCAGATTCTAAACCAGCCAGCGACTCGGCAGACCCAGCAGTATCTGCAGCGGTCACTGCTGCTATCCATTGCCGAGGCAAGTACGCGCAGATGGTTTTCACGATGAGAGATTACGAAAGAGTTTGTTGCTACACAGTGTTGCTATTGACGACAGAATTGGCCAAAGCGGCAGTTGAAGAGTCTATTCACAACAATATTTCGAGCCAAAAAAAAAATAGATGAACCGACTCCGCTTGATGCAAATCCACAAAATTGTATCTCGGGAACGAGTTGGTATGGTCAACGACAGTCATGCACAACAGAGTCGTGCTGAAAGTGTGTGCCAAAACTAAACACCCATTTAACATCTATTTGCTACTAACTCTTTTACTCGGTTTAATCAATGTTTTTACTGGTGTGATTGGCGAAAGAATAAATACTCGAAAATGGATATCTACCGGTTTTGCGTAACTCTCTGAAACTATGTGTGATCTACGCTAAACGAGACCCAAGGATATCAGCTTTCGGCTCAGAATGACAAGTTGATGTAGATCATTCCTCTACTTGCTGCCATTAATTTGAAGTACGCGTCACTCGACGGCCAACTAGCGTAGAAACATGCTCACTCATGCAGATGAATCTTGTCGGCATCAGTCAATCAGACTGTGCATTGCCGCGTCAATACCAGATTGATGAGCCCAATTTCCCTCCTTTCTCTCTCAATCCTGACATTTGTGTCACAATACTGAGCTTCGCAGTTCCCACAGACTCCGATTATAGTGCGAAGCAGTGTCTCCTCTTTTCCCACAAAGCACCCACAAGTGCGAACATGTGCATCAACAACATCAGCAGCAAATCACCCACAAGACACAAATGCAAATACAGCTTTTCTCGGCCACTCTGATACTTGCCGTTGCGCTGCTTGCCAGCACTGTGCTCTCCCAAGTGCCTGGCGAGTGGTTCCCTTCATCCTCCGACCTCCCATTTGTTGTCGCCGTGACGGTCGACGACTTTAACGCCTGTGTTGGAGTAATCTTAACCGAGAGATCCCTTCTAACTCACGGCAACTGTGCTTTTAATTTCTTCAAACAAGAGCCCTTCAACAGCACTTCGCTGAAGATATTCGATGGCAGCAACACTTTTAACACTAACACCACAGGCTGGCGATCTTCAGTTGCTATCAAAGGGACCTCAAAGTCACTTCGGCTTAGCACGGGGCCGGCTGTCATCACTGTCAATCCACCATTTTCTTTATCGTCCAGCAGCCCTCGAGTAGTTTTTATGAACGCAACTGCGATCAACGATGGTGACGAGTTTGTAGTACTACATTGGAATAAGACACTGAGGGCTGGTGGAACCACATGGCGACTGATTGGTAATAGAACAGTCGTGTCATCGGACGAAGCCTGCAACAAGGCATGGGAGCCTGATCAAATCGAGTACACCAACCACAAGAATGGACTCTTGATGTGCACAAATGTTCCTGGACCAAACGACAGATGCCTTGAAACACAATCTCCAATACTGCTGAAGAAAATTGACGATAGTACCTGGGCTGTTGCTGGTATAGCTGCGAGAAGCGTTTGTCCCATCTATAAGGGAGAAACGGACTTTTATGATTTTTGGTCTCAACCGTGGTTCTTGGGCAAGGTTATTGCAGAAGCTACTGGCAATCCATCGTTTGATAATGGCCTAGACATTGACTCTCAAAATGCCAGCTCTAAAAACCGTGTGATTATTGGCGTGTCGGTCGGTGTGGCGCTGATTCTTATCTTATTTAGTGTGTTTCTATGGCGAAGACACAAGAGGAGACAGCGCGCAAGTGCAATTCCTCAGCAAGTTGAATTGGCCACAATGTCCGAGGAACCCAAACCAATCCACCATCAACATCCAATGCAGTTTGCTCAGTATCAACCCCGGCCACAGCCTGTGCCAGCCCCGCATGTTTCACAAGTCGCTGACGAGCCGCCGCCTCCGTACTCATCTCATTTCAGAGCAAATTGATTTTTAAACCAAAAAATAATAACAGCTTGCTTGCTAGTAAAATTCACGTAATTTAAACACGATTGCGATGTCGGACATTATATACTTTCTAGTGATTCCCTGACAGGAAGAGTCAAGCAACTCGATGCATTCAGTTAAAAGGGACAAAATAGGTGACGAAAAGAGAAAAAGGAAGAATCTTGCATTTAACGGCACTTACGGAGGTGGTTACTCACGCAATCAACTCGCCACACTCCAATATTTAATTCTAAAAGAGTGATAAGATGTCAACAGCCAGGATTATCTGAAAATGGCATATTAAATATGTTAAATCTTAACGTTTGAAATACTACAGTTGTTTCCATCTAAGAGTTACCATCTTTATCGCTATAATCGCTCAGCACCAATTCATCACCATCATCGCCATCACAATTACTAATTTTTTGACTCGTCGGACTACTTGGGCTGAGGTTGTTGGTGGTTACATTCAACTGAGTGATGAGAAAGCACATGGTTTGTGTTTTGGCATAAAATAATCGTAAGACAAGAGCAGTTACATATAAAAATATCTCCCCTCGATGAAAGTTTCTCTTGTGATTTGTCCTATTCTGAGCTGTATAACCACATTTACCACAGTCAGACGTTGCACACAACCAGCCTTGGACAATATCTGGATTCTGCTGCCAATGCGGTTGGCTAATTGCTGATGCGAGATGTGGGTTATTGGTATGCTGATTGATATCGGGATTACTTTTATTTATCCTAGCACTGTCCGGTAGAATCGCACTATCAATCGATTTCTCATCAAATCCATGTTTCTGTTGCAAGTGTAAAAGTAGGAATTCTGGCACTAGTTTACATGCGTAGCACATGAACAATCCAGTCGTACTATGATAACCACATCTATTGCCACCAACGTAAAAGCTATCTACCTTTAAATAACGATTGGTGCGATGTACCCTCTTGACAATCGGTTGTTGCTGATTGCTGTCGTCTTCACTGTTGGCACGCTTTTGTTTTACCCATGCTCTATGAACGTTTATAACATGTTTATGTGTAGTGTTAATTGATCTAAACATTGCTTCACAACCTGGAGCTGGACATGGCCATCGATCATCTAACGACTGACGGCTAAGAGCGAATGTCTTACCTTGTACATTAATCGTAACTTCAAGCTTGTGTTCGCGCCGATGCACTCTAAGCTGACCAGATGATTTGAAGAAAAGCCTGCAATCAGGGTGTTCACAAATATATTGTCGTTCCTGATTGGATATGTCATCTTGAACATTCAATCCTCTGTAGCTGTAATTGATTATATACCGGTTCGCTTCGTTACTACTGGCCGTGATAGCGTGGCCTGCTTGATCAATACGCGTAATAAAAAAGCACGAAATGTGTGCTTTCGCTGAAGTAAGGCGCAGTACGATAGCTGGGACGGTTGTCATCTGTTCTCCTTGGTGCATTTTATTTTTGTGATTAGTCTTATTGGAGTCTTCGTGGCCACAATATCCACAGTCTGATGTCACACAAAGCCAACCTTGTATAATATCCCGATGCTGCTGCTGCTGATACGATTGTGTAATGGCTGCTGCGAGATATGGGTTGCTATTGTGCTGATTGATATTGGGATCAACATTCGCATTTACTGCGCTGTCTGACAGAGCGGAGTTTTCAATTGCTTTCTCATCAAGTCCATGTTTCTGTTGCAAATGAATTAGCAGGCACTCCGGCACCAATCGACAGTCGTGACAAATGAATACTCCAGTTGTAGTATGATAGCCACAGCGAACTCCATTCACATAAAAGTTATCCACATTAACGAAATACTGTTTGCTCTGAGTCTTTTGAACTGAAGGCTGTTGTTGTTGCTGTTGTTTCATAGTATTATTATGACACTTTAGTATATGATTATAGAGAGCATCAACTGTTTTCCACGTTGTTTCACAATCTATGACAGGGCATGACCATCGATCATTTAACGATTCCCGAGCCAGAATATAATTCTTTCCAAGTATATTAATCTCTGTTTGGAGCCTGTGTTCATACTGATGTCTTCTCAGATTGCTGGCATAATTGAAACTACGATCGCATCCAGGATGTTTGCAGATCCACTGTCGCTGACTCTTTGGAATTATTGTGAATTGGATCTGATCAGTGTCTTCATCATCGTCTTCGGATTTGATGTCACCTTCTTCGCTGTCAGCTTCCAAGTCAGACTCGACTTTAGTGTCAATGTCTGAAGAGTGCTGCTCGAGTTTGATATCACCAGTTGAGAGACTCGGCTCGAGCTTGACTTGCACATCGACTGTTGCTGCTGTTGCTGCTGTTGTTGTTGTTGTTGTTGTTGGCTCCGTCTTGATCTTCACGGTCGACATGGCTGGCTGGCCACTGGGTAAATCAGCTGTTCTGCTCTGTTCTGTTCTGCTCTGTTATTGCAGTCGAGTAGTTGAGATCAGAAGAGTAAACAAGTCACCTCCTTTCGTGAGAGTAAACAATACAAACCGAAATGCGAATAAATCGACAAATCGACTTCTACTCATCCACGTTGTATCGCAGCAATAAGCGCATTCGTCTTCAATCAAACACACATGCAATAATTAAAACTAAACAATGATATTATAAAAGGATGGTTTGTTCTTTTTTTTATTAAGGATTGCGTGGTTGATAGGCCGGGCTAGTTGGCGAGTAACTTGGACTGGTCGGCGAGTAGCTCGGGGACGTTGGAGAGTAGCTTGGGCTTGTTGGCGAGTAGCTGGGACTAGTTGGTGAGTACGACGGCGACGTCGGGGAGTACGTTGGGCTAGTCGGCGAGTATGTGGGGCTCGTGGGAGAGTAAGTGGGTGACGTGGGCGAGTATGTAGGACTTGTAGGAGAATATGTGGGACTGGTTTGTGGGGCTCGTGGGAGAGTAAGTGGGTGACGTGGGCGAGTATGTAGGACTTGTAGGAGAATATGTGGGACTGGTTGGTGAGTACGTCGGGCTTGTAGGGGAATAAGTCGGGGATGTTGGAGAATAGGTGGGCGAGGTTGGAGAGTAAGTTGGTGATGTGGGCGAGTAGCTGGGGCTAGTGGGCGAATACGTGGGTGAGGTTGGCGAGTACGCGCCGGTTGCACCGCCAGCACCACCATAGCGGGGGGACGTTGGGGAGTAGGACGGACTGGTGGGTGAGTATGATGGCGACGTCGGCGAGTATGCCGGAGACGTGGGCGAGTATGTGGGCGAGGTTGGGGAGTAGGTTGGACTGGTTGGTGAGTACGTCGGGGAGGTGGCATTGTAGCCTGGACTCTGGCCAAAGACACCCATTGGAGAGGTCGGGGAGTAGCCGGGGGAGGCTGGAGAGTAGCGAGGACTGTCGCCAGCGGCACCAGCGGCTGAACCATATGAGCTGCTCCATGGACTCATTGCTCCCATCATGAGATGACCAGCCGGAGAGGCACCGCCAGCATCGGCGATTGGAGAGAACATGATGTTGCCAGCGCCGGATGGAGTGGCCATTCCCTTCAAGTCAAAGCCAGGTGAGGCCAATGAATAAGGAGTCATGCTGGACGGGGACATGTCGCCTCCATTTACGGCAATGTCATCACCAGAAACACCTGGAACACGACGGCCAGAGGCAGCCACGGCGGACTGAAGAGGATCAACAACCACATCCTTCAGCATCTCAGTATCCATAGCCACGTTGAATGCCATTGTGCCCATTGACGGGAGCTGGCCCAGCATGATGTTATCAGACACACCAGCACAGCGGTCGACCAAGCCAGCGGACGCAGCGTCAATCAGCAGTTCGACAGTTTCTTCGAATGAGGCACGAGAGAGTGGGCCAGCAGTGGATTTGCTGATTCCGTGGCGGGAAATTGCCATGAGACGGCCCTTTGCAGTCATTGTATCAACCAGCAGAGATAGATGGCGATAGTTGATGTAGGAAGAATAGAACTGGAACAGCTGGCGAATTTCACGCAAGAGGGACTCACGTGCAGCCTCAATTCCCAACACACGCAGGATCTCAACTGGGTCATTGCATACTGTGCGAGTGATGTCAACGTGTTCCTGGGCCAACACTGCACGCAAGTTGTTTCCATCAGTGGTGAGGATACGCTCCTTGTGGTTGTAGTATTCAGTGGTTTCAGGAGAGATGATGTCGGATTTATCTTCATCAATATAGACACGCTTGATACCAGCTACGCCACGCAAGTTAACCTCAGCAAACAAATGGGCAGTGATCTTGTGCAGCAAATCAAAGTGCTCAAAGTCTCTAGTCTCATCTTCACCGCTCTGCATCGCCTTATCATCATCAGGAGACAATTTCTGGCGCAGCTGGATAACCAACTCAGCAGCGTTGTCATCAGAGCAGATACCCAGGACGTCATTGCCCATCAACTCTGCAATCTTTGAGGTGACCTCAGCCATTGTAAGTCCTTTATCCAACATTGAAGCTCTGCGCAAAACTAAACGCAACACCCATGGAGACAATGAAGCAGGATCCAGCGTTTCGTCATCTGGCATTTCCCAGTAAGCACGCACAAAGTCCTGATCCTCCTCGATATTAGTGTCACGAATGGATGGATCGTACCAGATTTCCACAGCCTCAGTTACATGCTTTAGTGTTGCATGTTCAATTGTTGACTGAACTGATTTGGCCAGCTGCATGTTGCGCGAGTATTCTGCGGCTAAGTAAATCTTCATTGTTGGTGTTTTCAGTGCATTGGATACGTTGATAATTTCATTCAAGCGAGGAACACCCAGTGTCACGTTCTTTGATGAAATACCTGCAAAATGGAAAGTATTGAGCGTCATCTGAGTGGTCGGCTCACCAATGGACTGTGCAGCCAAGCAGCCAACCATTTCACCCGGACTAACGATAGACTGGTTGTATCTGGTTGCAATTTCACCAATTAACC
Source organism: Ramicandelaber brevisporus (assembly GCA_025201865.1). Lineage (NCBI taxonomy): Eukaryota > Fungi > Kickxellomycota > Ramicandelaberales > Ramicandelaberaceae > Ramicandelaber > Ramicandelaber brevisporus. The sequence goes on along the minus strand of MU602692.1, from coordinate 7,367 downwards.
ATGCAAAGGCCTGTTTATTGAGACGGAACTCTTCCAGCACTCTTCTAGTAGCCAGCAGTGATCTAACGTGAGCCATAAACATCAACGTGGCATTTCTGTGCACTTCTTCACTAATTGCATCTGTAACCATCACACTCTTCAGCAATTTATGCAACTGGTTAACTTCATCAATAATTGTGGCTGGGTGCAAATCTGACTGAGTCTTTGAAGTGATGTGGAAGATGCGCTTGGCATTTGCAATTAATCTGCGAATGTTGACAGGCAGAGGCGGACTCAACAGGTTCTCATGCGGCTGCTGACTGCGCAGAATTCGTCTGTCCTCTAACAACTGATTGTATTCCAAGTCCAGCTTTGCTTGAGTTGTGACTGATCCTTCAACTTCTCTCAGCACATCAAATGTCAATGTGCCAGGTCTCAATCCACTTCCCACAAACATTCGTCTGTTTGTATTAATCTGAGACTGTTGCTGCTGTTGCTGCTGCTGCTGCATATCACCACCACCAGTGCCAGCATCTGATTGAATGTTTGAAGTTAAATGCGAGGCTGTGTCCATTACATCAATATAGAAAGTTTGCTTAAACTTAGTGTCTGATAGCAGCATTGAATCAATCTTTTGAATCTCCAAATGGCAAGAATCAATTCCATCTTCACCATAAACATACTGAATGACTTCGCCTGTTGAGTTTCTAACTGTTCCATCATAGTGCACTTTGAGATCTTCAAGAGCCTTAACCAATCTGCGCTGAATGTAACCAGTTTCTGCAGTCTTGACAGCTGTATCGATCAAACCTTCTCTACCAGACATTGTGTGGAAGAAGAATTCAGTTGGAGTCAATCCTCTCAAATATGAGTTCTCCACAAACCCACGTGTCTCTGGAGTGTGATCATCTCTCGCGTAATGTGGCAGTGTTCTATCCTTGAATCCGGATCGGACTCTTTTACCTTCCACGTTCTGCTGACCGACACATGCTGCAATCTGGGCAATGTTAAGATTACTTCCCTTTGAACCACTAACTGACATAAACAGAATGTTGTTGTCTTTCTTCAAATTCTTTTCAGCAATCGAACCAACATCGTTTCTGGCTTTATTCAACACATTGTTAACCTTTTCTTCAAACGAGCGTCTAATTGTCATTCCAGGCAGTGGATCCAGCTTGCCCTGATGAGCTGACTCAATGATTCCATCCACTCTTCGCTTAGCTTCCTGCATGGCTGATGTGATATCAATCAGCGTGTTACTGCTAACCACTGCATCTCCAATTCCCACACTAAAGCCATGTCTAAGGAACCAGTTATTAGTCACAGTTTGGACTCCATTCAGCAGCATCTTTGCACGCTCTGCTCCCAACTCGTTGAATACAATGTGAACCAACGATCCCTTGGATGTGCCTACTGTTGACTTACATACTATGCCACTCAGCAGCGTTCCATCTTCAATCACTACAGCTGAATCAGATGGACTGATTGGATGGCCCTCCTTTTCACCTTCGGGAATGCCACTCCACTTGCGATAACAATTGATTCCCTTTGGAATAACCATGCTCAACACTTGTTTGCCAGTCCAGAGCATCTGTGGCTTTAATATAGTTGGAGGAGGCAGCACTCCATCCCAGTTAGGAACCCATAGACACAAATTCATCATAAATTCTCTAGTAACAAATGTATCTCTGCGTGTCATAATATTGGCTGCGCAGAGAGTGTCCTGCACAATGCCCATAACAGGCTGGTGGTCCTTAGGTGAGATGATCTGAAGTGGAACCATGCAAATGTTTCTAATTTCAGAACGCGTGGATTCAGTTTGAGGAACATGCAAATTCATTTCATCACCATCGAAATCAGCATTGTATGGTTTAGTGACAGACAGATTCAATCTAAATGTGGAATAAGGCATAACGCGAACTCTATGGCCCATCATTGACATTTTGTGCAAAGAAGGCTGTCGGTTGAAGATAACCAAGTCTCCATCAATTAAGTGGCGCTGCACCTGATATCCATATCTCAGTGGAACATCTCCGCCGCCTCTTCTGAATCCCAAATCAATTCTGCTTCCATCATCTTTGACCACATATCTGGCTCCTGGATAGCTGTTTGGTCCATTGTTGACAGTTTCCTGCAGTCTATCAATGTTGAATGGAGTTACTGTTTCTGTAAATGTCAAGTTTCTAGCAATACTGCGTGGAACTCCAACTTCATCCACTGACAAATTAGAGTCACCTGTAATTACACTGCGAGCTGAGAAATCCACTCGCTTACCCATCAGATTGCCTCTAATTCTGCCTTCTTTGCCCTTGATTCTGCTTCTAATACTTTTAATGGGTCTTCCGCCCTTCTGCATGGCCTTGGGCAATCCTGACATGTCATTATTCATATACGTTGCAATGTGATACTGCAGCAGTTGCTCATACTTTTCCAGTAAATGATATGGCTGTGACTCATTTTCTGCTCTCTTCATCTGTACATTAGCCTTCAATATGTCACTTAATTTATGTGTCAAATCATCTTCATTGGTACGCACTGCATCCATAGACACACTGGGTCTGACTGCCATTGGAGGAACTGCCAGAGCCTGAACAATTAACCACTCTGGTCTAACCCAGCGTGCATCCAATCCTAGCGCCAATGAATCTTCGTCACTAATCTTTTTCAGAATATGCAATGCATCGCGAGCTGCTAATTTACGCTTGCTGCCCGGATCCTTCTTACCTCCGGTGGCTCGTTCACTGCTGAATATATCCAATGCCACCTTGTTATATTGACGCTGACGAGCTCCACATCCGCCATGTCCTTTATTGACCAGTCCTCCTTTGTTCAGCTGATCTGAATTGTCACCGCCAATCACTCCATTAGCCAATAAATTGCCAAAGTCATCATCATCTTCTTCACTGTTTCCTCGGCGTTTATTAATGTTAGTATTGGCATCTTCATCCTGACTGCTTTGCTCACACACTGACACCTTGGCCAATACAGAGTACATTCGCTGGAATCGAGCTGCTGGATCCTTGATGCGCAGGGCAGCTGCAAACTCAGTGTGACTCGTATCCAACAGCACTTTTGAGCATTCATGGCAAACACACTCCAAAATCTTCTTGACTTTTCCAATAAAACCAATGTGATACACTGGACGTGCCAGCTCAATGTGTCCAAAATGACCTGGACAGTCACTGCTGTTCTCTCCACAAGTTGCACATGTAAAGTTACGATCAATTGTGCCCATGTGCTGATCAAGCAATCCACCAGCCTTTGGACGTCCAGTAGTCTCATCTTTGAGTTCAGGGAAGTCAATCTTTATAACCGACATGGCTTTAATGTCATCTGGACTCATCACACTAAATTGGACATAGTCAATCCCGCGCTCAGCGCACGACGACAACGCTCCTGGAATCGTATTCATCTTTATTTACTCTTCTTTTGTTTATGAATGAACCAGTTGCCACTGCTGTTGCTACTGTTGCTGCTGTTGCTGTTGTTACTGCTGTTGTTACTGCTGACACTGTATGCGAGTGCAAGTGCGATTCAAAACAACAACAAAGAAAAACAGAAAGACAGCGGAAGAGAAGCAGGCAAGCAAGCAAGCAAGCAAATCAACAGCAAAAGAGAAGCGAAAAAATAACCCAACAAAAATAATTTCGCAACAACGATCAACAACGACAAAAGAAAAACACACACACACACAAAACTCGATCGAGAGCTACTGTTTGATGCAATAGCCTGTTGTGAGCGAGTGAGTGAGCGGGGGTAGGTGAGAAAGATGACAACGATGAACAGCCAGTTGAGCGTAACTCTGCTAACCCAAGTAAACTGGAAAGTAAACAGAAAAAACACTCAGCAAACGGCGTAGAAGGTTGCGCTGATTTTCTCACTTCTTGACGCAACTTTCAAGAAAAAAAGTTTGATACAAAACGTTCGAAAGCAGAGGCAAGTTTGCAAACCCTTTGCGAATCGAAAATCAGCCCCGCTTTTGTATCTGACTAACGGCAGCAACAACAGCACCAACGACAACAGCAATAACACCCCACCCGCAGCTATGTCCATGCCTCGCATCCGCAGCATCACCCTCAAGCCACGATGGAAGCATGTATGAGGGTCTTGCTGACTGCGGAGCACACAGTGCCGAAGCGAACGGAAGAGTCCGTCTTGTTGTTTTGGAAGAAGAAGCTGGTCTTGGCGAGTTACTGGGAGAACTGCGGAATGAGTTGCATCTGGACTATTGACATATCCAACATTGCAAGTAGACTATCACTCTCAACTGAGTATACCTTAATCGCTGAAGATGAATCGTAATTTTTTGCTTTATTACTTTATTTAAAACAAAATAGGATAACTATAAAGAAACTATTACAACAACAAGAGTATGTTTAAGCCTGAGTCAGACCAATGGAGTCCAAGAATGCATCCGAGGTTGGTTCGCGACCCAAGAAATCCACGAGCAGTTCGTTCGCATCTTTGCCACCACCTGGCTGCAAGATGTAGCGACGATAGTCCAGACCGCTCTCCTTGTTCATCACATCAGCCTTGAAGCGTGCGTAGAACATGTCAGCGCTGAATACCTGTGACCACAGATATCCATAGTAGCCAACATCGTAGCCGCCCATAATGTGGCCAAAGCCGGCAGCACCCTTGGCTTTCTCGACATCTGGGACCAGGGCCACGCTGTAGCGCAAGTTGGACCACAGGGTGTCAAGGTCACCGAGCGGGTTGGTGACTGGGAACAGGTCGTCGTCTGGTGCGTGGCACTTGTTGCAAGTGACGAGATGGACAGTCATGTCGAAGATGCCGAAGTGCAACTGACGCAGGTTCAAGAGACCTGCACAGACATTCTTGGTGCGGACCAGGGCATCAACCAGCTCGCGTGGAATCTTCTCGTTTGGACGCTGGAAGTGGCCTGAGAGCTTGGTGAGAATGACTGGGTCCCAGCACCAGTTCTCGAGCATCTGAGATGGAGCCTCAACGAAATCGTCCTGGACACCGAAGCCGTGGAAGCGGCCGTACTTGGTGCGAGAGCACAGGTGGTGCATGACGTGACCGAGTTCGTGGAAATAGGTCACAATCTCGGAGTGGTCGAGCAGCGATGGAGAGGAGGCAGTGGGCTTGGTGAAGTTGGCAACCATGGCGGCCACAGGATACTGGAGACCATCGCCAGTTGGAGAGTCTGGGAGATCAACACCAGTGCGCAGCGGGAAGACTGCGGCGTGGTTGTACTTGTTGTCGCGTGGATGCAGATCCAGGTAGAAGTGGCCGATGAATCCACCGCCAGCACCAACAACGCCGGCATCCTTGGAGCTGTTGTCCCAGACCTCAAAGAGACGCACATCCTGGTGCCACGTGTTTGGCTTGGAAACCTCGACAAAGCGCAGACCAAGAACAGTCTGGTAAATGTCGAGCATGCCGTTGGTGACATTCTCCATCGTGTAGTACTCCTTGATCTTGTGCTCATCCACGGCATAATCACGCTTGGTCAGCTCGTTGATGTAGTAGCGGAAATCCCACGAGTTGATCTTGCCATCTGACTTCAATCCACGCTCGGCAAGTTCGCTGTTCTTGAGCTGCGCAAGAGCCTCAATTTCCTTCTTGCCCAGGCCAACAAGCTTCTGGTGCAGATCACGCAAAAACTCCTTGACGCGGTCAGAATCCTTGGCCATCTTCTCTTCGAGCTTGTAGGCGGCGTGGTGAGCGTAGCCCAGAATGTTGGCATGCTTGCGGCGCAGCTCAACAGCCTCGGCCAGCAGTGCAGAGTTCTCGGGGCATTTGGTGTCGTTGGCAGTCAGCAGAGTCTTGCGAGTCTCTTCACGGCGTGCTGACTTCAGGATTGGGAACAGGTGTGGATACTTGGTGGTAACCACAAACTTGGTAGAGCCATCTTCAGCAGTGGCAGTCTCCAAGCCCTCCAGGAACGATTCTGGCATACCCTCGAGCTCGTCCTTGGTGAACAGCAGCTTGATGTCCACCTCAGCCAAGGCGTTCGAGTACTGGATGCTCAGCTCGGACAGGCGCTTCTGGATAGTCTTGAGCTCTTGACGCTTCTCTTCTGGCAAATCCAGACCGTTGCGCTTGAAGCCCAGGTTAATCTTCTCTAGCAGGCGCTTGTCCTCGACGCTGAGCTTGTTTGCTTCAGCTGGGCTGGCAGCCAGTTTGTGGGCAACAGCAGACGTAACCTTGTACACGTCTTCGCGCATGCCAAGCTCGATAAGCGCGTCCTCAATCTTCATCTCCGATGCGGTGCTGGCATCGCGAACAGCCTTATCCATGCTGACGTTGCGCAGGAAGGTGCAGGCAGAGGCAAGCTCGGAGTGACGGCCGCTCAGCATGCCAAGTGGCAACACGGCGCTCTCAAAAGTGGCATCGGCATGGCTGATAGAGCCAACCTGGTTGTAGGTGTCCACGGTCTCGGCGATGAGCTGGTCGGTAATCGACGCAATCTCGGCTGGAGAAAAGTCGAAGCGAGGAAGGGGAGCAGCGGTAGCGCGCACCATGTCTTTAAGCTCGGTGGAAGGAGTTGGCGGGTTGTGGAAGGGAGTTGGTAGTTGTGATTAGGGCAGAAGAGGAAGGAAACGCGTGTTTCGTGTGCGTTTGTGTGTAAGTGTGTTAGATGAGGATAAAGAATACTGGCGAAGAGTGTGCGCGCGTTGCTGGCAGGTGTTTCAGTGAACAATATATAACTGGAAAGGATAAGGAGGCGAAGGCGGCAAGAATACAAGAGCTGGCTTGCTGGCTTGCTGGCTGGCTTGCTGCACTTTTTTAGGGCCAAAAAAAGTCGCGTGGTTCTGCTGATGCATCCAGAGATCGTAACACAAAATGAACGCAATTGGATGGCGTGGGAAATGTTCCTGAACTCGGATCTCGATCGGAGAGAAGAAATTGTGGGGTATAATCCAATTAACGCAAGACCAAAGTGGAAGTGTAACGACCGAGACGGCAGATAAGGCGATCGATGATAGTCGAGAACAAATGAAACAAATATGGCTGATGAGCGTGAAAGGTGATGAAAATGGCCAAGAAAAGCCTCGTTAGCAAGTACTATTGCTGTGAATGAGAGAGGATATATTGAGTACGGTGAGTGTACTACAGTCAGGAACATGTCAGAAAATGGGACTAAGGGTACAGTGGATAACAAAAGAAAAAAACCACTGACAAAATATACACAACTCAAAGCATGTTCCAATGATGTAGATGAAGGATGAGGATTGTTCAATCTGCCGGCGACACATTAGGTGTCCTGATGAGAACGCAAGAAAAAGTCTCAACTCACAATCTACGAAGGATGCCTTGAGATATTGTGGTTAAACGGTGTATAAACAGCTACCGCTGGACTGCCATCAATATGATACTGTATATTACAGAGTTCCAGCTAGCGAGAGCACACGTGGTGC